>SJYT01053424.1:0-42618 GCA_006410635.1 Cephalophus harveyi
ACCTCAGATATGCAGATGACACCACCCTTATGGCAGAAAGTGAAGAGGAGCTAAAAAGCCTCTTGATGAAAGTGAAAGAGGAGAGCGAAAAAGTTGGCTTAAAGCTCAACATTCAAAAACGAAGATCATGGCCTCTGGTCCCATCACTTCATGAGAAATAGATGGGAAAACAGTGGAAACAGTGTCAGACTTTATTTTTGGGGGCTCCAAAATCACTGCAGATGGTGACTGCAGCCATGAAATTAGAAGACGCTTACTCCTTGGAAGAAAAGTTATGACCAACCTAGATAGTATATTCAAAAGCAGAGACATTACTTTGCTGACTAAGGTCCGTTTAGTCAAGGCTATGGTTTTTCCTGTGGTCATGTATGGATGTGAGAGTTGGACTGTGAAGAAGGCTGAGCGCTGAAGAATTGATGCTTTTAAACTGTGGTGTTGGAGAAGACTCTTGAGAGTCCCTTGGACTGCAAGGAGATCCAACCAGTCCATTCTGAAGGAGATCAGCCCTGGGATCTCTTTGGAAGGAATGATGCTAAAGCTGAAACTCCAGTACTTTGGCCACCTCATGCGAAGAGTTGACTCATTGAAAAAGACTCTGATGCTGGGAGGGATTGGGGGCAGGAGGAGAAGGGGACAACCGAGGATGAGATGGCTGGATGGCATCACGGACTCGATGGACGTGAGTCTGAGTGAACTCCGGGAGGTGGTGATGGACAGGGAGGCCTGGCGTGCTGCGATTCATGGGGTCGCAAAGAGTCGGACAGGACTGAGCAACTGAACTGAACACCAGTCAAGAATTAGCTTTCTGTCCTCCCTGCTGTCCCCTCTCCCTTCCTTCCATGGGTTTGTGTTAGGCTTTGAGAAGCGATGGTGGAACAATTCAGTAACTTTTCTTGAAAAGCTCACAGACAAGGGAGAGTAATAAAGATGTTCACACACTAGCTGGTTACCAGAGGTTCTAGGTTCTACTGTTTTGTTAGACTACGTCTCTACGCCTCAGCTATCCCATTTGTAAGATGTCAGGGCTGGAAGAGGACTTCTAAGGCCTCCGCCCTAACTTCCTGGGCGCTTATGTAATGTAATCAAAACCATAATGATAATAAGAACAGCAGCCACATGAACTTGAGTGCTTATGTTCCAGGCACCACATGCGCTCAATGCTTTATTGTCGCAGTTTCACAAACTTCCATTTCGTCGGTGAGAAAACAGAAGCTATGTGAGTTTAAGCAACTAGGTCACACAAGTAGTATTAATAAATAGTTGCGTTGGACTTTAAATTCAGCTGGTTCCATTGCTTAGACTTCTCATGCTTTTGCTGTGTTCACTCCTCTTCAAGGCTGGACCATTAAGGTCTTTGGGTTCATGCAGGGAGTTAATTTTGTCACGATTACTAGTGATACTGAGTTTTTTTCTTTTTTTTGATGCGTGTTCTGTGTGTATACAGTCTCACTTAATTTTCACAGCAACCGTAAAGAGTGGTTCATACTACTCCCATCATTGTACAGATGGGGAAAGGGAGGCTCAGAGGGACTGATTAAATTGCAAACAGCAGGGATCTACAGTCAAACTGCACCCACCCCGCCGCCTAGACCACTCCGCCTCCGACTCAGTTGCACGCAGCTCCGGCCACCCCAAGAGCCAGGCGGGGCGGCCCTGCCGGGTCTGGGGGCTGGCCGCGGCCGCACGCCTCCGCCGCGCACGCGCTCTCGGGCTCCGGGGCCGGACGCGCCGCGGGCGCGAGGACGGCGGCGAGGAGCGTGCGCGCGGTGACGTGCCGGGCGCCATGTTGGAGGGCTGGTGGTAGCGGCTCGGGGAGGTGCTCGCTCTCTCGGTCTCGCTCTCTCGCTCGCTTCCCCCAGCTCCCTTCGGTGCCCCCCCCGAATCGCCTGCGTGCCGGAGTGTGTGCGAGGGAGGGGGAGGGCGTCGGGGGGGTGGGGGGAGGCCTTCCGGTCCCCGGGAGACCCGCGGAAGGAGGCGGAGGCTGCGAGGGACTCCGGGAAGCCATGGACGTCGAGAGGCTGCAGGAGGCGCTGAAAGGTGGGGGTAGCTGCCCCCTCTCCCTTCCTCCTTACCCTCCGTGGCCGCCTCTCCGCTCCCTCCTGGGCGAGTGACTCCGCGGGGCCGGGCTGGGGGGAGGGCGCGCTTCCCCGGCTCCCATCCCCCTCCCGCTTTCCCGGGGGCGGGGGCCCCGTGGGCAGCTCCCTCCCGCCCCGCTCTGGGCTTTGTGTCGGCCGCCGGCGTCTGGGCTGGGGGAGGGGAGTCGGGAAGCTCTCGAGGGGGCCCCGGCCCCTCTCCCACTCCCCGTGAACGTTTCGTGGGCCCGCAGACCCCTCGCAGGCAGGCTTCGTTCTCTGTCATCCCCCTGCACACCGGACATCGAGGGAAGAGAAAAAGTGAAAGGTTTCAGGGCGGGGGTAGAGGGGGCGGCAGAGCAACTTTGAAGTGTCTCTGGAGGCCCTTTTTTCAAAGCTTCTGGAGTCATCTTCCACGCGCCCCAATTCTGAAGTGGTCGCCTTCCCAGCTCCGAATTCTGGGGGAGGGGAGTCGGGAAGCTCTCGAGGGGGCCCCGGCCCCTCTCCCACTCCCCGTGAACGTTTCGTGGGCCCGCAGCCCCCTCGCAGGCAGGCTTCGTTCTCTATCATCCCCCTGCACACCGGACATCGAGGAGAGAGAAAAAGTGAAAGGTTTCGGGGCGGGGGTAGAGGGGGCAGCAGAGCAACTTTCAAGTGTCTCTGGAGGCCCTTTTTTCAGAGCTTCTGGAGTCATCTTCCACGCGCCCCAATTCTGAAGTGGCCGCCTTCCCAGCTCCGAATTGCTCGCCATCCGAGCAACAGGCTTGAGAACTTAGAATACCGTGATTGCAGCCTTTTGAGAATTAGACTTTGATACCAAGGATCATTGGTTGATGACTGCAAGAGGGAGCTGGTGTTTCATATAACGCAGATTTATGAACCTCACGTAAACAGTTTGGGGGGAGTTGGGATCTGGGGTTTGTATTTTAACAGGTCTTTGAGATGAATCCCCCGGACTGCATTAAGGATGGTTGGTGGAGAAGTGTCCCCTTTAGGAAGGATCTCGNCTGCAAGAGGGAGCTGGTGTTTCATATAACGCAGATTTATGAACCTCACGTAAACAGTTTGGGGGGAGTTGGGATCTGGGGTTTGTATTTTAACAGGTCTTTGAGATGAATCCCCCGGACTGCATTAAGGATGGTTGGTGGAGAAGTGCCCCCTTTAGGAAGGGTCTCGTTATCTGTGAAGAGTGACATTTGAAGTTGGAGAGTCAGGTGGAATTTATTTGAGAAGCTTTTTAAATTAAAAAAAAAATTAGTTTCTTAATATAGGGAATGACTGGAGAGGAAAGTTTGTTTTTAAAGGGCATTGGAAATGGTTGGTGAGCTTTGAAAAATACTAATAACTTTTGTTTCTTCCCTTATCTAGATTTTGAGAAGAGGGGGAAAAAGGAAGTTTGTCCGGTCCTGGATCAGTTTCTTTGTCATGTAGCCAAGACTGGAGAAACAATGTAAGTTGAAAACTTAATCGTATTCATAAACCTGTGTGTCCTTAAGAATCGCTTAGGAAAGGGACAGAAGTGCATTTCAGAAGCATTGAATAATCCATCTGTCTAAAATTGTACAAGCCCCATATTTAAAGCATTTACTCAGTGTATATGCTTCATTCACTTCACACCATGCTCTGTAATGAATTTTTAAATTGTATTAAAATTTTTCTTTATGCTTTTGCACATTTAGAATATATTCGTCTAGAACAGCCAGAGAAAGGAAGAATGCATGTTCCATTGTGACTCTTTTTGGCCATAACAAGCGGGCGTATTTCCAGAATTCTGTGGCTTTGATTCTATTTCAGCTTTTTTTTTTTTTTGGTGGTGGTATTTTCTCATATTGTCTTGTATCCAGCCTTTTGTTGTCATTTATATATGTGGGTGCTGGAAGTATCACTTCTGCTTATTCTCTTGGGCACTCGGTGAATATCTGACAAATTCCAGATGCTACAGTCTTGACTGTCCTGTAAACTTTCTAGGATAGCTAACTTGTTAGCATATGCTCAGCATTTTATTAGGCTTGATTCCAAAGTTGTGAATCTGAAACTATACTGTGAAGTTAAGACTGTTTTCAAAGGAACATTTATGAATCTAAAACTTACACTGTGAAGTTAAGATTGTTTTCAAAGGAGCATTGTTTCATTGTGTTTAGTGTGTTTTGCAGGAGTTGTTTTCATTCTTGGACTGTTCATTTGTAGAGAGCAGTGCAGATTTGGTGACTGATTTGTAGTCATGTCTTTGTATAGGGATAGGGAGCAGGAAGGGGAGAGGTTTTGGAAGGTGTAGTGTTAAAAAGTGGGTTTTTTTTTTAAATTCTTTCTGAGGCCTAATAAAAAGAGTGTAAGCTTCAGCAATTATGTACATTACATAATTATGTATCCTTTGTTTGGCTTTATTAGCAAATGTTCATGTCTTACAAGATTTGCTTATGGTTGGTTGCAGCATAGTCTCCTGATAACTAGCCTGCTTTTGAAAGGGGCAGGGGGATCTTCTTTAGTGGTCATGCCAACAAACTGAAACTCCTTGATGCTTATTAAAATTACCAGTCACCTTAGGAATTTGACTGATGAGTTCAGTCTTAAGTTTAACTGCCTTAAAAAAGTGGAACCCTTCAGAATTAAAAAAAAGTAATTTTTGCTTCTGAGTTATAGTCTTTTAGAACATCTTGATTTTTAAACAATTGATGCTGAATAACTAATTTGTATTAATTGTTAGTTGGTCCTAACTTATACCTCTACAATATCAGGAGGAGAAGCATTTTGCTTCAGAGTTTTAATAAACAAGATTATTTGGAGTTAAATACTTAAAACCTCTTTCTGCGTCTGTGCAGATTGCCTTCCCTTCTTGATATAGTGCATTGGCCGTAAATGTATAAATAGTTGAAAGTTTCTTCAAGGAAGCTTTTTAATATCCTGTTTGACTGGATCACCAAGTGGCTTGGGAAATTTAACCTGATTTTTCTGGACAATTATTTATCTAATAGAGGACTTGAGAAGATCATCAGTTGTCCCATCCTTGTCCACCCTTCTCCTCCCTCCCCCTAATCTCTAGGTCTTACTATAGGTCTTACTATTTTTGTATTAAAATGACTGGTGGTGTTAGATTCTTTATGGATTTTGGAAGATATTTTAAAATGTATGATTCAGTGTTTTTACATTTAGTTTTATTTAGCCTTTGGTTTTTTAATCAATTGAGCATGCCTTAACTTTTGATATGGAAGTTTGCAGTTTCCGTCATCATTTATGTTTGTTAAACTGAGCTTTGTCTAACTTCTAAGATTGTAAATAGGAGAATGAAAATCTAAAGGATAGCAGTTCAGATCTTTCTGATGTGTTAGTATAGGTGGGTTTCTTAAGAATTCCTGGATTTCTTCCCCTCATTTCTGATTTTAGAAAATAAGTTTATTCAGTAATGCCTTTTTTTTAACCCTTCATTTATTGAAAACAACTTCATTTATTGAACTATTTATTTTGGTAAATTTTGACATCTGCACTCATGAAACTATCATCGCACTCCAGATGGAGACTATATAAACATTACTCCCTCTTGCCCTTTGTTACTTGTCTTCCTTGTGTGTGCTCTCATCCCATCAGGTAGATTAGTTAGCATGTTCTGAAATTGTATGTAAATGGAATTGTACAGTGTATTCATTTTTTTTTAAATTGGAGGATAATTGCTTTATATCTGCCCTTTTTTACTCAGGGTAACTTAAGATGACTCCATGTCCAGAAATCAATAATTCATTCCTTTTTATTTTTGAGTAGTATTCTTTACATGGATATCCTACAGATTTTGGTTCATTGACTTGTTGATGGACATTCGCATTATTTCCGGGTTTAAAAAAAAAAACAAACTATGAACATTTGTGTATGCGTCTTTGTATGCATTCTTTTCTCTTGGATAGCAATCCATCCATGAGTGGAATGATTGCGTCATATGTGTATGTTTAACTTTAGAAACTGCCAAACTGTTTCCTAGAGTGATTGTACCAGTTTACTTTTCCACTAGTATTATGGGAGTTCAGATCAGTTTCTCCACATCCTTTCCAACACTTACTATGATAAGTCTTTCTCATGTCAGGTATTCTGATAGGTGCCTATTGTATAGTGATTGTAATTTGTATTTGCCTAATTACTAATGACGTTGAGCGTCTTTTCAAGTGTTTATTTGCTGTTTGTGTCTCTTCAGTAAGTTGATGCTTCACATCTTTGCCCATTTCAAAATGGAGTTCTTTGATTTCTTACTGGATTTTCAGAGTTCTTTATATATATGGATACAAATTCTTCGTCTAATGTGGTTTGCAAATACTCGACTGTGTGGCTTGTCTTTATTCTCTTAACAGTGTATTTCAAAGTGAAATTTTAAATTTAATTCCATTTTGATTTTTAAAAATTTCCTCTCTTGAAGGATTCTTACTGCATTATTTGTTGTGATCATTTGTTCTTCTGTGCTTTCTAGTTTAGTCATTGTTTCCTGAAGTAGTTTTTTCTGTTCTTGGTCTCTGCTGTATTCTATTGCTTCATTTTCTGAGTTTCTCTGACTGCCTTGCATCATTTTTCTCGTGTTTTTAGCTCCTTTTGAAATAGTATAAGGTTTTGATCAAGTCTTTCTAGCTCTGCTTCACTGTCTTAAGGGATGTTATTCTGCTCCTTATTCTTCTTTTCTCTTAACAAGTTTCATATCTGATTTGACCTTGATATTTTTCTGTCTTGCATTTTTATATAAAAGTAGTTTTTCTGAACTTTGAGTAGGAGTCATGGTTCAGAGTAGCTGTTGTAACTTCACAGAGCTCTCTCATTGTTTTTGTGAAGTGTTAGAGCATGGAGCTTGCTTTCTGGAATTTCTAGGTTTTGTTTTGCTTTTATTTGGAGCTTCTGTTTCCTTTATCTTGTCTCTTTCTCTTGTGTGTGGGGTCTCCTCTGGATGGGAGCTCTGATGGGTCACTTTCAAGAGCTCATGGGAACAAGACTTTGTCCTTTTCAGCTCTTGGAGGTTTTTCTATTCATTTTTTACTGAAGTAATACGTATCTCTGTTTCACCTGTTCTCAGATTGACCTGCCATGATTTCTTGTGAACAACTGTTGGCTGTTTGTGTTTCTCCTATTTGTAGCCCTTTCAGATACACTGACTTCTGTTTCCTCTTGTACATATTCTTATAATATACAGGTTTTCTGACCATGAGTGTTTCCTCGTTAACTTATTTTTTGGGGGTTGTGCGATAACCTTGTTCAGGTAGATTTGTTGTAAATGTTTTTGCTTATTGGTTTTGGGTTTTGCTGTCTACTTAACGTCTGACATAAGAGGTTTTGGAGAGATGAAAAATTCTAGCACCTCTGCCATCCTTTTAGAATTAATGCTATTTAGGAGAACTTTGTAAGTCAGTCCCTGTTAAGTTAGTTTCTTCATCTATAAGATGGGGATAATAATAGTACCGCATAGCATGAGTACATCATACATGGAAAACTTGGAAAACCAAATACTACTTGGTAAAGTGTTAACATTATTTGTTTACTCAATAAACAGTAGTTGTTAATTGTGTTGATACTGCTTATATTGAGTCTGCTTTTTTCCCTCTTTGCGGTTTCAAGCTGTTTGTGTTTATTAATTTTGACATATCACTAAGAAAATCACAGTTAAGTTACTTTAAAGTAGTAGTAATCAACAACTAAGATGTGCATTATTATAAATAAAATCTCCTTAAGTCCATGAAGCTGATAAATCCTTCTCTGGCTTTCTTTAGGAGGGAATTTTGTCTAGCATAGTGTTGGAATGTTATTTCTAAAATGTCAGTTTCACATACTACCTTTGGCATTTTTGCCACATCCTAGCATCTGTATAATTATTTATTTTTAGGTTAGGTTACTTTTTTCTTCAGATTTTTTAAAGATAGAAAAATGACAGATAGAGGTTAAGCCCTCATTTTGCCCCTCCCCAGAAGTATAATCAATATGTTAATTTCTTCCTATTAATCTGGTGAGAAATAAAGTCTGAAACCAGTGGTTTGTTGAATTAGTTACATCTTTCTGCATCTTTTTAAAATCTATAAGTAATAAAGTGTTGATTAGTATTGATTACCCATGTGCCATCTAAATTCCTATCCTGTATGTGCCATTATCACAATGGTACACAGAGGAAGCACAGTAGATTTTCAGTAAATAAAGTTAAGTGGATGCCCTTTTGCATTTAAATGTTTTAGTAACTGCAGTGATTAAGATGGGAACATGAAGAAAATTATAGTTTTCCTTTGTTTCATCAGATCCAACCTGCAGACCCACTGAACAGTGGCTACTGCGCGATACCCTGGAAGCTAGATGTGCCAACTTTGTTTTCTGACTGGAATTAACTTCAACTCTTCAATCGTTTGGGTGTACAAATGAGTTCATATTTTCCATGTTTAGTCCAAATTTTTACTAGTAGTTGGCTAGTCCTTTAATTTCATGAGAGTTAGCATGTGGTGATGTCATTCTTAGAAGGAGCATGGCTTGATTCTGAATTGAGGTTAGCAGCGTGTCTGTGTGAATTAGGACTGATGATCTGTGAACCTGTTTCTGCACTTGAAAAATGGGGTTTATACCATGTAGTTGCCTCAGATATTGTGAGGATGTGAATAAATGAAAATATGTACCTATAGATAGTAAAATTGAGGAAAGACTAAAAATTACAGTTGTCTCTGTGTTGAGCTTAAATAAGAGAGCATTTGGTTCATGAAACAGTCTGAGGTACTTAATCTTGTGGCAAGAGCTCTGGTTTGAGAGTCAGGAGAGCAACAGAGAGGCCTGGGTTTGAATTCTCTGCTCTATCACTTAGTCTGTCACCGAGGCAAGCCGACTGACTACTCGATGCCTTATTTTCCTTACAGTAAATATGGGTAATGAAGTAAATCTTCCTCAAGGGATGTTATGGTGATTCCCTGGGTTTATGCTTCATAGCGTTTAACATGGCCCCTAGTGCACAGTGACGACCCTCTCATCCCTTCCACTACTGTTTCGGTTCCCAACAAGTTAAATACAGTGAGCCACATTTCCTTCAGACATTAAACAAGGAGTTTCAGTTCAGTTCAGTTCAGTCTCTCAGTCGTGTCCTCATGATCTTCGTTTTCTGAATGTTGAGCTTTAAGCCAACTTTTTCACTCTCCTCTTTTACTTTCATCAAGAGGCTTTTTAGTTCCTCTTCACTTTCTGCCATAAGGGGGGTGTCATCTGCATATCTGAGGTTATTGATATTTCTCCCGGCAATCTTGATTTCAGCTTTTGTTTCTTCCAGTCCAGCGTTTCTCATGATGTACTCTGCATAGAGGTTAAATAAGCAGGGTGACAATATACAGCCTTGATGTACTCCTTTTCCTATTTGGAACCAGTCTGTTGTTCCATGTCCAGTTCTAACTGTTGCTTCCTGACCTGCATACAGATTTCTCAAGAGGCAGGTCAGGTGGTTTGGTATTCCCATCTCTCTCAGAATTTTCCACAATTTATTGTGATCCACACAGTCAAAGGCTTTGGCATAGTCAATAAAGCAGAAATAGATGTTTTTCTGGAACTCTCTTGCTTTTTCGATGATTCAGCGGATGTTGGCAGTTTGATCTCTGGTTCCCCTGCCTTTTCTAAAACCAGCTTGAACATCAGGAAGTTCATGGTTCACGTATTGCTGAAGCTTAGAAGAGGTAATTTTCAAGTTTCCTTCCATTTCAGAAGCCTTGTAGGAGTTTATATTATGGCAGTAGTTATCAGGGTGGTATTGCAGTAACAGTGATTAAGAGTGGGGCATAATCATAGTGGTTGCTGTTAAATGTCTGCCAGTGCTGAAGATGTTAACTGTTGGGAGTATGTTGCATAAATCAGTAGTTTGGAGACAATTAAAAAAAAATGAGGATCACTTGTCTGTACTTGGATAAGAGACACCAGTCAGTGTTCTCACTAGCTCATGAGAGACACAAAGTGGTTCCCATAATGTCTTAGTGGCACTTGCAAGTTGCCTATTATCTGCATCCAGAGATCTTCTTTGTGCCTGCTAATGAACGTGAATTCATAATGCTTATGGATTGTTGGGAAGCCTGTCACCAACTTCATGTGGTTTCAAAACATCATCTTAGTAAGGAGATAAGGAATTTATGGTCCAGTAAGAAGATAAGGAATTTATGATTCACAGCCTACAATAATTTTCCTCTGTTTTGTGGACTATTAGTCTTTTACCTTTTTGATATGGGAGTTTATTGGGGTGGAAGGGTGAGTGAGTGTTCATGTTTGTGTCTGTCTCCCTAAATCAGTTTTCAGTATCAATAGCAGAAAAATTTTTAAGTCACTTACCAAAACAGTATAGACAGTTGAAGAGGAGACTGTCAGCTGCTATTTAATTTAGTGCTTATGCCTGTGAAAGCTGTATATTTTAAAATACTTGGTGAATGTGAGAATGTTAGATCTTCATTTTTGCTAGGCCTTCAGATGTGTTCAGTTGCTCATTTTTGTTTTCTTTGGTTTCACCCATTTTATATATGCTATTTATATAAAAAGCAGTCCTTTTTATATATCAAGCTGTCTGGGTTTGACAGTCCTTATAACTACCCACCTAACTCATTGAATATGATTGAGAACATACGCCATTGATTGTAAAGTGTATAAGAGCTAATTTAAGTCTCAATTAGTAAAAAAATAAAAAATATATAAAAATAATAGTAATAACGTGCCATATAGTAAATAACATGTCATATATGTGGTAGTTCAAGTAGGGCTCTTTTTGTTACAACGTACCAGTTTGACTTTGTGACGAGGTGGGGGGGTTGGATAGCTTTATGGAGACATCTACTGTAGAGTAAAAGACACACTTGGAGCTGTTTATGTCAAGGTATCTTTGTTCTCTCTGTGCTTAAATCTCCTTGACTCTAGGTTAGCAGGCTGTTCTGGTTTCATTATAAGCTGTTTGAATGACCGTGATGGAGTAAATTAGTCACCTAAGCCCTCTTTTGCTCTGTTCCCCAGCTGAAAATATGGTTAACTAAACACTTTGGTCACAGTTTTTATGAAATACCAGGCATTCAACAACCACCAGGTCCAGTACCAAAAAGGAACAATTGGGGCTTCCCTTATAGCTCAGTTGGTAGAGAATCTGCCTACAATGCAGGAGACCCAGGTTCGATTCCTGGGTTGGGATGATCCCCTGGAGAAAGAAATGGCAACCCACTCCAGTATTCTTGCCCGGAGAATCCCATGGACTGTAGCCTGCCAGGCTCCTCTGTCCATGGGGTCGCAAGAGTTGGACACGACTTAGTGACTAAACCAGGCATTCAACAAATCATAGATTGTTTATATACTGTGATATAAAAAACAGAAATGAGTAGTAAAAATGACAGTTACTTAATACCAATTTTGATACCTACAAGTTTTTGTAGCTTACTGAAATGAAATCCTAGGAATGAAAACATACTGACTAGTAATATGATCTCAGTTCTCTAATCTCATCAAGCTTCTTTATACTTGCGACTGAGCTAACTGTTTTGCTTGTCAGAATTTGGCTTCAGCTATTACATTTTTCTTCCTTCCTATAGCCAAGTCTGACTTAGACTCTCTCAGATGTGCATACCTGTACTTGTACTGTCTCCTTATTTGTCTGAGCTACCTGCAGGAGGTGAGGCCTTTTTAGTATTTTGACTCTTTTAAGTCTGATTCTGCTAATGTTATTTTTTGTTGTATGTGGTGCTGGTTAGTACTCCTACCTAGTTAGAGTCTTTGATTTTGAGGTGGTGAGTCAGAAATCTTGGGACTAGAAGTTTCACATACGAACTTCTATTTCAGGTTTTTGGTTTTATTTTGCTTCCTAAAAGGTACACCTTTAATGAACATTTATTTTGTGCCAGACACTATCAGATGTTTAAAGTGCTTGCCCTAATTTAATCTTCACTATTATTCTCTGAAGTAGGTATCTCCTTTTTAAAATAAGGATACCAAGGGTCGCAGAACTTAAATAGTTTTAGGATGGTGCAGCTGGTGAGTGACAGAATTGGGATTTAAACTCAGGCATTCTGATTGCAGACAGTCAAGAATTTGCCTGCAACACGTGAGAACTGGGTTTGATCCCTGGGTTGGGAAGATCGCCTGGAAGAGAGCATGGCAACCCACTCCAGTAGTCTTTCCTGGAGAACCCTATGGACAGAGGAGCCTGGTGGCCTTCAGTCCATGGGGTCTCAAAGAGGCAGACACAGCTAAGGGGCTAAGCACAGCACAGCAGATTCTGACTTCAGATTCTCCCATAACCTGTACTTTATACCACTTGGCACTTGTTCAGCAATCTTCTCACATCTGAGAATCCTTACAAAACTACTTAGAATTTGAAAGCTGCACATTTGGGAGGAATCTATTATCGCTGTTATTTTTGTAATTTCTGAGGCTTTTATGCTGTTTACCCAAGCCAGACCCCACATACCCATCCAGCCGCCCTTCCTTGTGCTATCTTGTGATATGATCACCTAAGGCGCTGACACTACAGATAGTTTCCTGGGGAAGGGGGTTGTGGCATGTATGGGGAAGGTGGTGGTGGAGGTTTGCTCATAAGTTGTGTCCAACTCTTAGAACCTCAGGGACTAGAGGCTCCTCTGTCCGTGGGATTTTTCAGGCAAGAATACTGGAGTGGGTTGCCATTTCCTTCTGCAAGAAAAACTATTAGGGGATATTGATTGAAAGAGTTAGTAAGGTAGATGACTTGATGTACACTAATATTTGTAATTTTGATCATTTTCCAGTGACGTCAAATGCTGAAACTTTTCAGTAATTGTAATTTCGCAGAGGTATAAATTTGAAGCACATAGGTAGTGAGACGGATGTACTTTTAGCTGGAATGTATACGCCTCTTTAATGTATGCATCTTGAATTTGTTATTCTCAGTCACCCAAAAATCTTACCTTTGTAATATTGGGAGGTAGGTGATACTATTTACAGGTGATGAAGTGAGAAAATACATACTATACAAGGATTTGAAGTTAGATTTAAGAGGTTTTATGCTTCCTTGGTAGCTCAGATGGTAAAGAATCCACCTGCAATGCAGGAGACCCTGGTTTGATTCCTAGGTTGGGAAGATCCACTGGAAAAGGGATAGGCTACCCACTCCAGTATTCTTGGGCTCCCTGGTGGCTCAGCTGGTAAAGAATCCGCCTGGGAGACTTGGGTTTGACTCCTGGGTTGGGAAGATCCCCTGGAGAAGGGACTGGCTACAGACTCCAGTATTCTGGCCTGGGGAATTCCATGGGCTGGATAGTCCGTGGGGTCACAAAGTGTTAGATAGGACTGAGCAATTTTCACTTTCTTCAAGAGGTTTTACAAGTGTATCTGTAATTTTTGCACTATTGTATATTGTTGAGAAGGAGGGTGAGATAGCTTTTTGTTAATAACGAAATATTTCACTCAGAATTGTTTGTACTAAAGTGAACTTAATATTTCTGGAGATGGTTTTATTCTGGTCTTCTTTTAAGGGTACTGTCCATGAGGATTCCAAGGTAGCTTTTGAGATTTTGGTCTTTTTTTCTCCAAGTGGTTCTTTAACTAGAGACTGGTCCACTGTTTCTAGGGCCTTTGCACATTAGAATATTTCTGCAAAGAGTAATATTGAAGTAGGTAGAATATGGCCTGGTTTTCTGTTATCACTTGTGAAGACTCTTGGTGAACTCGGTTTTCCTGTTAATAGGCTGTTGTAAGACAATTTTGTCCTAACTGTTCATATTAGAGGATTCATGGGTATACCTTGTTACCTTGTCATCCACTTTTCTGATAAATGTTGTCTCTGGCATTTGGTTTTGCTGTCTTAGTTGCTCTAGCATTTGGCAGAAGTGAATGCCACAACTAGAATTTGGCCACTTTATTAATCTTTTTTCTTGTTTGGATTGGGCCACTTTAAAAAATTTCCAAAATGTTAGGTGAGTATATGGACAAGTGGTATATATTAATACTTGTAGAACGTTCAGTGTTTCTAAAAGTATCTTAAATCTGAGGAATATCACATATATGCTTTTCAATTTTATATCTACATATTGGTTAACAAGTTTAGTTAGAATAACTGCATTCTGAGTTTAATGGATCATTTAATTATTGTATCTATAATAAGTTAGATTAAAAAATTCATGTGCAAAGATTATGGAAATTAATACTCCTTTGGAGAAGCCTGTCTAGTTTTAAAAGCTTTTTATTTTAAAAATGCTCACAGGAATAAAGAAAATTCAAACTATACTGTTAACCTATTTTGTGTATATTCTTAAATAAATTTTTTTTAACGCATGTATGTATATATGTTCTTTAAAAAAACGTGATACCAAAATCTGCAGTTTGGTTTTTGTTACTTGCTGTATTTATATATCTTTTATCAAAACACATCACTGATATTTTTTGGGTCGCATAGTATTCCATTCTTTGACTCTATTTAGGTCCTTTTTGATGGTCTTAAAGGATTGTTTATAGTTAAAACGATTCAAATGATGCTTAAGTGAGCATAATTGTTGGCACAGATGCAAGAATGGGGTTTATGGGTTGGAGTTTATGTGCATTATTGTCTTGATAGATAATGCCAGCTGGCCTTCAAAAAAAATTTTTTTCATTCAAATCCCAAAGAAAGGCAATGCCAAAGAATGCTCAAACTACCGCATAATTGCACTCATTTCACACGGTAGTAAAGTAATGCTCAAAATTCTCCAAGCCAGGTTTCCATAGTACGTGAACTGTGAACTTGCAGATGTTCAAGCTGAATTTAGAAAAGGCAGAGGAACCAGAGATCAAATTGCCAACATCTGTTGGATCATAGAAAAATCAAGAGAATACCAGAAAAACATCTATTTCTGCTTTATTGATTACACCAAAGCCTTTGACTGTGTAGCAAACTGTGGAAAATTCTTTAAAAGATGGGAATACCAAGCCAACTGACCTGCCTCCTGAGAAATCTGTATGCAAGTCAAGAAGCAACAGTTAGAACTGGACATGGAACAACAGACTGGTTCCAAATCAGGAAAGGCTGTATATTGTCACCCTGCTAATTTAACTTATATGCAGAGTACATCATGATAAATGCTGGGTTGGATGAAGCACAAGCTGGATACAAGATTGCTGGAAGAAATGTCAGTAACTTCACGTACGCAGATGACACCACCCTTGTGGCAGAAAGCAAAGAAGAACTAAAGAGCTTCTTGATGAAAGTGAAAGAGGAGAGTGAAAAAGTTGGCTTAGAGCTCAACATTTAGGAAACAAAGATCGTGGCATCCGGTCCCATCACTTCATGGCAAATAGATGGGGAAACAATGGAAACAGTGTCAGACTTTATTTTTTTGGGCTCCAAAATCACTGCAGATGGTGACTTGCAGCCATGAAATTAAAAGATGCTTGTTCCTTGGAAGAAAAGCTGTGACCAATGTAGACAGCATATTAAAAAGCAGAGACATTACTTTGCCAACAAAGGTTCGTCTAGTCAGAGCTATAGTTTTTCCAGTAGTCATGTATGGATGTGAGAGTTAGACTAAAGAAAGCTGAGTGCCGAAGAATTGATGCTTTTGAACTGTGGTGTTGGAGAAGACTCTTGAGAGTCCCTTGGACTGTAAGGAGATCCAGCCAGTCCAACCTAAAGGAAATCGGTCCTGACTATCTATTGGAAGGACTGATGTTGAAGCTGAAACTCCAATACTTTGGCCACCTGATGCAAAGAACTGACTCATTGGGAAAGACCCTCATGCTGGGAAAGATTGAAGGAAGGAGGAGAAGGTGACGACAGAGGATGAGGTTGGATGGCGTCACTGGCTCTGTGAACATGAGTTTGGGTAAACTTCAGGAGTTGGTGACGGACAGGGAGGCCTGGTGTGCTGCAGTCCATGGGGTCGCAGAGAGTCGGACACGACTGAGTGACTGAACTGTATACAAACAGTATATCAGAGTTACCTGTCCAGTGTCAGTACTGAGCATTATTAGACTTTTAAGTCTGAAAATCTGATAGATGAAAAATGTTTCCTCATTTTAATGTGCTTTCTTTTCTTTTACTCCAGGATCTTTCCATTTGTTATTGCTTTTTGTTGTTTTCTGTTTTCCTCATTTATTAAACTATGATTTGTCCCTTTGTTTTCAGTTTTTTTGCTAGATTTTTATTTTTAAAATAATAGAGTAACTTGATAAAGTTGCTTTTAAATAAGGTATGCTTCTATTAGGAATAATTTTAGTTTAAAACAGTCTCATGATGGTCTAAACTGTAGGAAAAGGTGGTCTTTGTTTTAATGGGTAGATGGAATTGTTATTTCTGGCATGTATCTGTCTTTTTTTTCTCCCATTCCTGAGACAGGTAGTCATATTTATCAGTAAAGGAAACTTCAAATACAAAGGTATGAACAATGTCTTTGATTTTTATGACTGTATTTGAAATTTTGTTATGGTAAATCCAGCCTCCCCCCCACCCCTACCCGCCATGTGGCCCTTGTTTACTTATTTGTAAATAATCCTAAACAACTAGTTAGAAAAAGCTGCATTCTGCCCTTAGGTTGACTGAATACTGACAGCATGCTGGGAACCTCAAAATGTCATGAAGTCCTAGTCAAGCAGAAGAAGTGAAAATACTCCCCATCCCAAAATGGACATATCTTAAAGATTGTTTCCTACTATCTTAAAATTAGTTTTGAATAAATACATACTTTTATTTAAATGTAAGTAGAATACTTACAGTGTTTAAGTGAAAATAGTTGAAGATGTGTGAGATTTTTGAGATGTGGAATTTATCTCCAAGTTTGCATTTAATGATGTAATTTACTTCACTTTCCTTTTCAATACTTCATAACTGTTCTCTGCCAGGGGTAGCAACATCTGGAGACATTTTTGGTTGTTATAAATGGAGGGTATAGCCGGCATCAGGATACAGTGAGTGCTGAGTGCTCCAGTGCACGGGATAACACCTGCAGCAAAGGGTTGTCAAACCCAAAATATCAGTAGTGCTGAGGGTGAAAGATTTTGCTTCATAGGAAAAAGCATATATTAAGCTTTAAAAAGTCTCTGATTGTTTTGTTCTGTGACCTGTGAAATAAAAATATTGATGTGTATGATAAGACCATCAATGTCTTCAACCAAGGCTTCTTAGTTTTATCTTTCAGGATTCTGTTGATACTTGAGAAACTTAGAAAAGTCTAATTTTGAGAGAGAAATACACTTATCCAGGATTTGATAGTTTAATTATAAAGTGTTCTTTTTCCTGATTTTCAGTTAAGAAGAAAGTCCAAAATGCTTTGCCTTTTATCTAATCAATTATTGGCTAGAACTCTTTCTCCTTGCTGGTTATACCCACAACAGTCTTGACATTAGATTTGTTGGGGAGGTTTTCCCACCAAGCAATTCTGAGTCTCCTACAATTCAGTTGTTACATGTTATACTCAGAGTTAGGTCAGATCTCTCATGTTAAGGGCTTAGCCCCACAGTCCACCCCCACCACCTGCAGACCATTCACAACTCCAGGTTGTTACACCTGTGTTTCTGAACAACAGGCTAAAAACCAGAGATTTCTATAACCCCTTCCTCAGATTCTGCTAATTAGCTAGAGTGGCTCACAGAACTCAGGAAAACGGTTTACTATCTAGGTTACTGGTTTATTAACATTACACAGGATATTAAAGGTTATGAATGAATAGCCAGATGAAGAGATACATGCAGTGAGGTCCAGAAAGATTCTGAGCAGAAGATGAGATGCCTGTGGAGTTTGGGGTGCACTGCCCTCCCAGCGGGTGGATACGTTCTTGTTCACCAATCCAGACCAAGATTCACCACTTCAGCTTTCTGAACCCCATAGATTATAGATGTTTATTGAGGTTTTATCAACTGGGCATGGTTGATGATTAATTCCACTTTTAGCCCCTCTCCAGAGAATGACAGTGGGAAGTGGGACTGAAAGCTTCAAGCTTCTGGTCATGACTCGGTGTTTCTGGTGACCAGTGCCCATCTTGGAACCTACCAAGAGTCAGAGTCACCTCATAAGAATAAAAGACTTTTATCACCCAGGAAATTCCAAGGAATTTAGTAGCTCTGTGTGAGGAACTGGGACCAGAGACTAAAGAATAGAACAAAAGATTCTCCTTAGAACCTTTATTTTCAAGGGTTTTAGGAGCTCTTAGGATCTAAGAGCAGAGACCAGTATGCATATTTCTTATTACTTCACAAATACATCCATTAACTAGCTTCACTGGAGCATTCTTCTATGTGTAGGGAAGAGAAAGAACGTTTAATATCTCACTTTGTGGATGGAGTAACAGCTTGGTATCTTAATTAATTGCTCTGTATGTACCTAATCTGTATCAACCCATGAACTGCTGACTGGTAGCGTGGCTGCTGTGTGCATCTCACAGTCATAGGCCACTACACAACCGGCCGGTACACCAGTGGAGCGTGAGTGAGGACAGTGTGGACCACTGCGCTCCCTCCAAAGGAGTTAGCTGCCCTAGCCACCCGTGCGCACTGTCTTTGAAACGGAAGGATTAAATTGAGCCTGAGACAGGTGAGGGAGAGAGATTGGCTGTTTCTGTCATTTTTCTGCATGTTTAAGTGGAAGCATTCTTCATTACACATGGTTTTCACAAACAGTCTGACAAGCTCATAGAAATTGGAAGTACAAATTAGAGAGGTCTACCAAAACTGTGCATTTTGATGTAATTATTAATAATACTTCATTAAATATGACACACATGGTAAGCTGGGCAGAACACCAGGTGTACAGATGGAGACCAGGACTGTTCTAACTAGGATATATGGTCACTCTCTTCTGTTGCGTTTGAAGGCTCCCTTGTATAGTATTACTAGTTTGTGTGATTCTTTCTTAAACTTTTATCCTGTTAGTTCAACCGATACTGTTTTTGTCTTTAAAATTATTTTCTTGATCTGAGTTCTATTTACCTTCCCAATCTTGTCTCTTGCCATCGTATATATCTTTGCCAAGTGATTTGCAGTTCACTGAGTATGCAGTGCTCCATTTTGCTAGCATTACATTCTAACATCTTTCTGTCATCTTTGCCTTTGACATTTTTCTTCATTTGATAACTTCATGGGATTCATCCCATTTTTCTTCATGGGATGTCTTTTAAGACTGTTCAGCCAGGTCCATTCAAGTGCATACAAATCTACTGAAAAGCTGTCTTGGATCTCCTTTTCGCCATAGAAACTGCCATATTTCTGACATGCATTGATCATATTTTCTATTAGTTTGTTTCTGTTTGTGGTTCTGTAGGCCTTGATGGGGCTGAAATTGCCTTGCTCAAAATGTGGTGCATTGTAGGAGCTGGATTAAATATGTGAATAGAAAAATTAAAATTTGTCTTCATCTATTAAATATTTTTAAAATATTTAGAAAACATTACTGGTATCAGCATTTTGAGTGTTGTGTGTGTGAAAATTCTGAGACTGCTTGCTTGCTTTCTTCCCTTTCAGTTTTTCTGTGTCCGGATTCTGTTTATCCTTTGTTGGTTTTGCTTGTTTCTAAGCCCCCCTAGTTGTGTTGTTTTGTTTTTGTTTTAGCTGGAGGATAATTGCTTCACAATGTTATGGTGGTCTCTGCCATACATCAACGTGAATCAGTCATAATTATATATATGTCCCCTCCATCTTGAGCCTCCCTCCCTTCCCTATCGCACCTCTCCCTAAATGTTAAACAAGATCATAATCTTGCTTTTCTAAAGTCTCCATTGTACCATTTTCTACTCTGTATGGGAATTTCAATACATTATTTCTTCTACCAACCTAGGCCCTTTGAGGCCATGATTTGTTTTTTGATTATTACATCCTTCAGTATCATCTTTCCTTCAAAATAGTAGCTTTGCTGTTTTAGCTTGGGCTACTGTAAGAAAATACCATAGACTGGGTGACATAAAGAATAGAAATTGTTTTTTTACAGTTACGGAGGCTGAAAGTTTGAGATCACAGTGCCAGTATGGTTGCGTTCTGGTGAGAAGCTCCCTTCCTGTCTTGCCCAAGGCCAGCTTCTTGCTGAGTCCTCGCAGAGATGGGGTGGGGCCCGGGGAGGGCGACTCTCCTGCCTGCCCTCCATAACTGCCCCCCCCCCCCATTTCTTCTAATAAAAAGAGTAGTCTCATTAGGAGGGTCTGACTCTCAGGACCTCGTTTATGCTTAATTGTCTCCCAAAGGTCTTGTCCTCAAATACCATCACACTATGGGCTAGAGGCTTCAATATAAGAAATTTGAGTGGACACAAACACAGTCCATAAGATTTGTCAATGCTTTGCATGTCTGTCTTTTTATATTTACTGATTACATTCAGGTATGGATTGTTTTATGCAGTTGTATTCTTAAAGTTTTGATATTAATTGAGTTTTATGAAGTAAATAGTTTAGGTATACACTACTAACAAGGAAGTGGGAAGAAAAAGGGGCTGGGATTTATTGAATGCGTATTATGTGAGAGTAAATGCATATTATGTGACATTTTATGTGAAAAATGCTGGTATGAAGTTTTCTGAATGCAGAGGTTGCCTTGCTATGTACTTTTCTCCAAGTTAGTGTTTGTGTAATTTCTGTGTATCGGGTTTGCTTAAATTCCTTCACATCTTTACTGAGATGTCAGCAAATAATTATTGAGCATATACCTGAGCTGGGTACCTTAGAATGCACTGGTGAGTACACAAACCATAGTCCCTTGTAATATTTATTATCTTAGTATTATATTCATTTAATATTTTTTAAAAACATTTAGTTTGGTTGTGCTGGGTCTTAGTTGTGACATACGGGATCAAGTTCCCTGACCAGGGGACAAACCTGGGCCCTCTGCATTGGAAGCATGGAGTCCCAGCCACTGGACCACCAGGGAAGTCCCTCATTTAATGTTTTGCTCACTACTATTATCTGTATTCGCCAGAATCAACTATGTTAACTTCATCTTTAAAGTTAGGACTAGGGGAAGCTTACAAATGTAGTTCCTTAAGAGAGTAATTTTTTTCAGTTGACCCTTAAGTCAGCATATGCTATAAGCATATGCTATAAGCTTAAGACAGAAGAGTTCAACCAAAAATAATTATCATGTTTGATACACATTTCTATTTTTAAATTTTGGAGAGGTGAAAACTTTGGGGTCAAATAATACTAGCTTCATAATGTATGAAGTGCTGAAGAGCTTGATTAGATTAGGTGGGAATAAAATTGAAATTGCTTCAAGTTTTTGCATTTTTAATTTTTTCTGCTATGTATCAACATAAATTCCAGATAGTCCTCAAAATTTTGACATAATTATATAAATTTTTAAAAATTAAGGTTTAATCCTAGAATCTCTTTGCTACCTAGAAAGACATCTTAAACTTCTGTAAATATTTCTCATCAGCATGTTTTTTCTCACATTCTAAATATCTCAAATTGATTGTTTCAAACATCAGTAGTATCCTAGATTTCTTAAAATAATAGAATCTTACAGTTGCTCCTGATTTATATCCGAATAATACAGTGTTGTTAGTTCTTTGAAGTTTTAGAAAAAGCGTATATTTAAGTGTTTTGGACCAGTAGTACAGACAATTTGGAAGAATTATTATGAAAGAAAGGCTTCTAAGTTTACATATTAGTAGATTGATTTAGGAGAAGGCAATGGCAACCACTCAGTACTCTTGCCTGGAAAGTCCCATGGACAGAGTAACCTGGAAGGCTGCAGTCCATGGGGTCGCTGAGGGTCGGTCACGACTGAGCGACTTCACTTTCACTTTTCACTTTCCTGCATTGGAGAAGGAAATGGCAACCCACTCCAGTGTTCTTGCCTGGAGAATCCCAGGGATGGGGGAGCCTGGTGGGCTGCCGTCTATGGGGTCGCACAGAGTTGGACACGACTGAAGTGACTTAGCAGTAGCAGCAGATTGATTTAAGTGTTGGCGTGTTTCAAATAAGAAAAGATTTTAAACATTTTAAGAGTAAATTGCTATTTTATTTCATTGGTAATCTTTAAAGTTCAGGTTGCTATGAGGATTTGTGGATAAAATTATTTGCAATTGTTTTTAAAACATCTGTAATTGAAGTGTATAAAAACCTTCAAATTATAGAAACACATAAATGGAATGAAGTTTTCCAAATGTGCTAATTTTTAAAATTATTTGGTGTTAGTGTGAGGCATGGTTTTGAGAAATGTGGCCGAATATTTAAAGTATGGTGGTTTTTTTTTTTTTGTAAAAGTAGGGAAGTGTATGTTATTTAAAACAATTTGAACATTGTAGTGCTTGATAAAAGAAGTGAAAAGTCACCCTCATTCTGTGCCCCTAAATATGCTTACTATTTATATGATCTCAGTAAAACAGAAAGAATCTAATAAGTAGTTTCCAAAAAAAAGAAAAAGTCATCAGAAAAAACTAAAGTATACTTGAGCAGACCTTTGTATTCTGAGGAATTCAAGTCAAAATTTTCAGGCATAACTTGAAAAAGAAATGCCAGTAGCCGTTTACAAATATAATTGGATCAACATTGCTTTTTAGTTTTCAGTTTGAATGTTTTTATTTCTGAATTCCCAGAAGGAGTTTCACTATACATCATTTAATTTTTCTTAATTTGTAATTTCATTGACTGTAAGCAGTTATACTTTTTATATTTTTAAAAGGTGAAAAGTTCACATTGAAAAAAAGCTTTGTAGATACATTTGGCTGACATGTATGATCTTTGGTCTTTCAAATTCATAAATACATTTATAAATTCAGATCTAATTTCTTACGTAGGAGAATCAAGCTTCAGAGCATTTATGTATTTTGAAGTCCTGCAATATTTATACTAGAAAAAGAGAAAATTCACCAAACTGTAGTCAGTGTTGAAGTTCTGATAAAGAAGAAAATAGCTATAAAATGATGTGTCATAAGGAGAGTATCAATGTGTATAAGACATACCAGATCTTTGACATTCTGGAGTTACACACAAATTTAAAACCCAAATTCTCTGAATCCTATGGGTATTCTGCTAGACTGAATGTTCAAATGGCTCATTTGGGAAAGCACAAGCAGGCTTAAATTAATTTACTACCGCCACACTATTTAAATAATAAAATGTTAAATAAACTTGTAATGTGAAAATTTGGGAGAGGCTTTTTTTTCCACAGCTTAGATTTCTGCTTAAAACTAGAGTATTAAAGATTTAATTTTGAAGGAATCTTTAGCATTTTGAAAGCATCAGATTTATTTTAAACTTTTTGCTTGGCAGCAACACAGAGTGATTTTGTTTTATGTAAGCCCAAAAGGAAACGAGAAGAGAGATTTATTGGAAGAATATTGAGGTCGCGCTTGGAATCAAAGCTTAAGCTATATCTCCAAGCCAGTGTGATAGATAGGGTGCTTCAGGGTATCAGCACTAGAAGTTGCTGGACACTTTTTTTTTTTAGTTTCCAGCCAAAACGGTGATTTAGTTCTAATAAATTCCTTTTCCTCCCTGTTTTACTTTCCTGGGCTAGAACATCCAGTTGGCCTACTCTAGGATAAGTTCTCTTTTAGAAAGGGATCAGGTGATGTGGTCAGGGAAACAGCTGGAGGTCCATCCTTGTATATGTATCTTGGTATATGCTATATATGTACCCATTGGTATATGCTGTAACCAGTATATACATATCTGCAGTACCCCCAAATTCATCATACAGGTGAAGTGTATGGCTAATATTATCTCACTGTTGTGAGGTTATAACTGACTTATTTGTCAGCAGGAAATTCTTGACTTTTAAGGATTTAGGTAGAGTTTGCACTAACCCCTATTCTGTTTTTGAGAAATTCAACATTCTTAACAACCTATCTGAATTGCTGGAATGCATAATTATACTTTAAAGCCATAGCTTTTGCTAAGCTAAGTTCGTGTCAGAGTGTTTTTATGATAAAGATAGTTCCCTTCCAAAAGAGAAATTGTGTTACATGTTTCTTAACTTCCTAAGATTCCTAACCTGATCTTGTAAGGACATAAAACTAGAGATCATGGTCTGAGGCAAAATATAATAGTTATTTTAAGGGAGCAATAAATGTTTTGGGAGCAGTAGAGTCAGAGGTTGACTTCTGACAAGGAGAATTAGGAATGGCTTCATGATGTGAGACAGGCTTAGTCCAGCTCGAAGGAACAGTGAACGAAGGAGTAGTCAGGAAAAGGGCAGGGCTATGAAGGTAGATTTGGGATAGATCGGAGAAGGTGAAAGTCGCTCACTTTCAAGTCATGTCTGACTCTTAGCAACACCATGGACTGTATAGTCCGACTCTGTGCGACCTCATAGACGGCAGCCCACCAGGCTCCCCCGTCCCTGGGATTCTCTAGGCCAGAATACTGGAGTGGGCAGCCTTTCCCTTCTCCAGGGGCTGTTCCCAATGCAAGGATCGAACCCAGGTCTCCCACATTGCAGGTGGATTCTTTACCAGCCAAGCCACAAGGGAAGCCCAAGAATACTGGAGTGGGTAGCCTGTCCCTTCTCCAGCAGATCGTCCCAACCCAGGAATTGAACCAGGGTCTCCTGTATTGCAGGCGGATTCTTTACCAACTGAGCTATCAGGGAAGCCCATAGATCAGAGAGTGTCTTGCTATTACATAGAATTTTGCTTTTAGAAAGAGTTCACAAGTTACTGATGATTTGGGGGCAAGGGAGAGAGAGCTTTGCCTTGTGGAGCTGAATTCTTAATTCAGGAAAGTTAGGACAGACACTTAGGAGGCTATTATAGGAATTTAAGCTAGAGGAAATGAGAACTTGAAATACACTTTCATTTTTCATTTTCATGCATTGGAGAAGGAAATGGCAACCCACTCCAGTATTCTTGCCTGGAGAATCCCAGGGACGGGGGAGCCTGGTGGGCTGCCGTCTATGGGGTCGCACAGTGTCGGATACGAGTGACGCGACTTAGCAGCAGCAGCAGTCTGTCTAATCTATGCTGTTAGCAGTGATTGTGCGACAGTGTAAATATCTTCTTCCCATAATTAAAATCTTTATGCCTCTTCCCTTTGATTAGTGTTAGGCACTCAGTCATGTCCGACTCTTTGCAACCCCGTGGCCTGTAGCCTGCCAGGCTCTTCTTCCCAACCCAGGGATTCAACCCAGGTCTCCTGCATTACAGGCAGATCCTTTATTGTCTGAGCCACCAGGGAAGCCCAAGGTAACTATAAGGATATTTAAAATGTATGTGATTATGTCTTTTCTTGTCCCCCGTTTGCTCCTCCCTTCCCCCTTAACTCCTCACAGTTCTGTGGTAGATCACACTTTCTCGTCTTAGTGCCTGTGCCCATATTGTTTCCTCTCCCTGGAATAAACACCTTTCTCTTCCTTTGTGCTCATCTTTTAAGGGGTTGGAAAATTTTCTTTGACCCTGGGTTAGGTGTGTCTTCATCCATTACGGTACTTCATGATTGCTTGTATTTGGTCATTTTACTATTTTTTGTTCATATGAAGTCCCTGAAGCCAAGCATACTTTTCTTTTTTTTAAATAATCTTTCCCAGTTACGGTGTAGCTTAGAGATGCATATTTGCGTAGGTTTTTGTGTGTGTTTGTTTTGGTTTTGCTTATACTTTTCCTATTACTAGGTGTATTGGCTTCTTAACAAGAGTATGGATTCTGAAGCCTAAATGCCTGCGTTGAAGTTTTGACTCTACTACTTAACTAGCTATATATACAACCATGGGCAGGTTGTTTAACCACTTTATTTCTTAGTTGCTTTATTGATAATAATATGGGTGAAATAATACTACCTAACTCATGGGGTTGTTGTGAGGATTGAGTAGTACACAGTGCTTAGAACAGTGTCTGAATTAGTTGTTATGTGTTTGCTGCTGTTGTTACCATTATGCATTGAAGTTCAGATATAATTCTCTCTTCCTATTGCTAAAACAGTTGCACATGTAATACTTCCCAAATCTGCTTGGAAAGTGGTATTTTTCTTCCTGATTTCTTTTTTTCCACTGTAGGTAGTTGTGAGTGTTATTTCAGAGTAGACTTCAGGATATTTTTACCAAGTAATTATCGAGCAGTTACTTTTTGCTTTATGTATTATTGGTACTTGTGATATATGCACTGGTGAACAAATATGTGAGCAGATAGATATAATCACATTATGTATTATGTTATTGGATTGTAAGGGCAGTAGAAGAATAAGAAAAATGGCAAGGGAAATGAGAGTTTAAGGGTAAAGAGGCAGTTGTAATTTTAAATAAAGTGGTCAGAGTCAGCCTCATTTTGAAGATGATATTTGAGCAAGACAGGAAGTTGATCATGCATATACTTAGTAGAAGAGCATTCCATGCTGAGGACTTCGGGGCAAAGGCCCTTAAGAAGGAGTGTGTTCTGCCTTTTCACAGACTAACAAAGGAGGCCACTGACCGGAGTAGACTGATCAAGGAGAGGAGGTCAGAGGGGACTGAGGTCAAATCATTTAAGGCAGTGTGAACCATGGTAAGGAGTTTTTATCCTTTACTCTGAGTGAAATCAGGAGCTAGTGTGGAGTTTTTTGAGTTGAGAAGTGACATTGTCAGACTTAAGCATTAAGAGAATTTCATGAACGACAGTGCTGAAAATAGGTTTTAGGTAAAACCCAGGTGTCTCAGTGATAAAGAATCTGTCTGCTAATGCAAGAGACACAGGTTCGATGGCTGGGTCTAGAAGATCCCCTGAAGAAGGAAATGGCAGCCCACTCCCGTATTCTTGCCTGGAAAATTCCATAGACAGAGCAGCTTGACTGGCCACTGTCCATGTGGTCACAAAGAGTCAGACATAGCTGAGCGCTCACTGACTACAAAGTAAGCTAGAAGCAGGGATTATTGAAGATAATAATATTTTTGAAGAGATGGATTAAGCCATAGCAGGAGATCGTGAGAATTAGTCACACTTATAATACATTTTGAAGGTAAAACTGGGAGGATTTCCTGAAGATATGGTGTGGTGTGTGAGGGAAAGAATGGAATAAAAAATGACTCCGTTTGCCTTAGCAGCTGAAAGGGTGGAATTTCCTCACACATGAAATGGGAAAGGCTTTGGGAGGAGCAATTTGTGGGAAAGACCAGAAGTTCAGTTTTGGACTTGCTGAGTTCTATTTTGTTGTGTAGCAGGTGGTTGGACGTGTGAATGCATTGACAGATAGTATTTAAAATCTTCAGACAGGAGAAGATCACCAAGTGTAGACAGAAGTGATTAGCTGAGCTTTGGATCACTCCAGCATGGAGCAGTTTGTAAAACTAGAAAGGACCAATGAGTAGGAAAGATCAGCAAGTTAAAAGATAATGGAGTGAAGTGAAGTGAAAGTCACTCAGTCGTGTCCGACTCTTTGCGACCCGATGGATTATAGAGTTCGCTGAATATTCCAGGCCAGAATACTGGAGTGGGTAGCCTTTCCCTTCTCCAGGAGATCTTCCCAACTCAGGGATTGAACCCAAGTCTCTGGCATTGCAAGCGGATTCTTTACCAGCTGGGCCATAAGGGAAGTCCTAAAAGACAGTATCAGAAAGTAATTAAGGAAGAATCGTCAACTGTGTGAAATACTCTGGGTAGGCCAGTTAGGATGAGATGTGAGAAACGATCATTGGCTTTAGCAGTATGGAGGTAGTTGATGACCTTGATAAGCACAGATTAGTTTTAGTGTTATAGCTTGTCTGAAGTGGGTTTGAGGGATAATGGAAGGGAGACAACCCTTTCAAGGAGTTTTCCTTCAAAGGAGAGCAAATGATGGAGGAGCTCGGAGGGTAAGTAGAGGAGGAAAAAAATTCTGAAGTGGGAGAAATGTTAATTTATTTGTATGGTAGTGGAAATGATCCATCAGAGATTAAAAAGTTATGGTTGATTAAAAGGAGGATTACATAGGTGATGCTCTTGAGTAGGTGCACAAGTGGAGAGTCTGATATGTGAATAGATGAGAGCGTGGACACTTTTGTTATAACAGGTGGGAATTCCAGGTGTGGGCGGGCCTTCTGGAAGTAGGTGGATGAATGTGGTGGACTCAGGAAATTCAAGGCGGTTAAGTGTGAGAGTGAGAGAGAACTCTGGGGGTTTGAGGAGAGAAAAGAAAGTGAAAGTGTAGTCGCCCAATGCTGTCTGACTCTGCAATTCCATGGACTGTAGCCTGCCAGGCTCCTCTGTCCTTGGAATTCTCCAGACAAGAATTCTGGACTGGATTGCCATTCTCTTCTCCAGGGGATCTTCCTAACACAGGGATCAAACCCTGGTCTCCCTCATTGCAGGCGCATTCTTTCCCGTCTGATCCACTAGAGGAGATATGAAATAGTTACCTGGAAGTGTCTGGGAGTGAATAAACTAGGAAAATAAAATACTAATCTGATAGCATTAATATTGTACTTGAAATAAGCTAGTATAGTGATGGCCTTTTTCTTTCATTTTGTGTTAGTGCTCATGTGTGCTGCTGCATAGGCACAGATTTGGTGGGGTTTGCATTTTTTAAAGTTGATTTTGTGAGTACAGTGAAGCCAGAGAGGGGCTAGAGAATCAACTCTATGCTGGGGGGTAGGTGGCTAATGCTTAATGATTAATTATTATTTAATCTGATAAAGTGGTGAGGGACAGTAAAAAGGTGGTTAGATCAATGCATTGGAGGTCTTGTAGAGTCAGAATTTCTACAGTAAGTGCAATGTATTTAAATATCTTCTAGTTCATCCAGAACTATTAAAAATGAAGCTGGGTGATGTGTAGTTTTTTTTTTTTTTCTGCATTTATTCATTTTCTAAAAGGAAATAATTTTGTGAATGGGTAAAGAAGGAATATTGGGTGAATTTTCTCCTTTCTGTAATAGAAGGGAATGGTTAAAGAGCCTCTAGAAGTGCTCTTAGGCTGGAGAGATTGCCTCTATTAAATATCTGTTGTGTGAGAGTACGTAAGATTAGCCCAACTATCTTAGGATCTAACGGAAGCCTTTCTTGTTGCCTCAATCCTGTCTTTTACCTGGAAAGCCCTCTCCGTATTTCTATAGTATTGCTCAGATGTTCTCCACATCCAGAGTTTCTTAAGGCTGAATAGCCGTTGAGTGCTTAGGAGGAGTCAGCCACTTTGCTAAAATAAGCACTCTCCTTACACTAATGCAGTGCTGACAGCAGTTCTGTGAAGTGAATAACTTACCTCCGTTTCAGATACAGGAAACCAAAGGAGGCTAGAGGTACTGCTCCTGTGTCGCACAAATGAAAAAGTAGCTGAACTAAAATTTGAACCCAGCTAAGCTTACTTTGCCGACTAAGGTCTGACTAGTCAAGGCTATGGTTTTTCCTGTGGTCATGTATGGATGTGAGAGTTGGACTGTGAAGAAGGCTGAGTGCCGAAGAATTGATGCTTTTGAACTGTGGTGTTGGAGAAGACTCTTGAGAGTCCCTTGGACTGCAAGGAGATCCAACCAGTCCACCCTAAAGGAAATCAACCCTGAATATTCATTGGAAGGACTGATGCTGAAGCTGAAGCTCTAATACTTTGGCCACCTCATGCGAAGAGTTGACTCATTGGAAAAGACTCTGATGCTGGAAGGGATTGGGGGCAGGAGGAGAAGGGGACGACAGAGGATGAGATGGCTGGATGGCATCATTGACTCGATGGACGTGAGTCTGAGTGAACTCCGGGAGTTGGTGATGGACAGGGAGGCCTGGTGTGCTGGGGTTCATGGGGTCGCAAAGAGTCGGACACATCTGAGTGGCTGAACTGAACTGAATTGAACCTTTCAGACTCCAGCATCAGCACTTTAATTTTTTTTTTTACCCTGTTGTTTTTACTTTCAGCGAAGTTTTAGACATACAAGATTTAGGGAGTTTATTTAGTACAACAAAGGGAGCAAAAATATCTTCTATGTGCTTTTCCTTTATTTCCTATTTCATAGAGGTAAAGGAGAAGGCATTGACAACCCACTCCAGTACTCTTGCCTGGAAAATCCCATGGACGGAGGAGCCTGGTCGGCTACTAAGAGTCGGACATGACTGAGCGACTTCACTTTGACTTTTCACTTTCATGCATTGGAGAAGGAAATGGCAACCCACTCCAGTGTTCTTGCCTGGAAAGTCCCATGGACGGAGGAGCCTGGTGGGCTGCTAAGAGTTGGACACGACTGGGCGACTTCACTTTCACTTTTCACTTTCATGCATTGGAGAAGGAAATGGCAACCCACTCCAGTGTTCTTGCCTGGAGAATCCCAGGGACGGCGGAGCCTGGTGGGCTGCCGTCTGGGGGGTCGCACAGAGTCGGACAGGACTGAAGCGACTTAGCAGCTTTTCCTTTATTTCCTATTCCATAGAGGTAACCACTTTAAAACCATTGCTTTTTTAGGAGAAGGGGTGGTGACCTACCTGTTTCTAAGTTACAGTTTTAGATGGTTACTTTTTTCTTTAAATTTTTAGAATAATTACTGATTTCATAATAATAACAGGATTTAGTTTCTTTTACCTGCTCTCTTTTACTCTGTTCATACCTACTTCTGGCTTCCATTGCCTAATTTCTTTAGTATAAGTGTACTGAGATTTGGTTAGCCCAAAGTTTGTTACATACACTGTATTAGTGAATGCTGTGTTTTTCATTTACTTTTCTCTATGCTTATGGCTAATTCCATCTGTAAACAGAATAGCACAAAATAGACACATACCACACTGAAAAGCCAGTGTTGCAGACACTGTTAGGACACTTTGAGCTTCACCTTCAAATTCTAAAAGGATTCTCGAAGGTGAAATGTGTGGACTCAAGTGTACAGTAATCTGCCACCACTGCCATGCCAGCTCATTTTATTTTTCAGTAGCAAATTATAAAGCCGTTTATGTATGTTCATTTCAGTCTCCTTAAAAAAGCTGAATATTTCTTCCTTAGCTTTGCACTGCAGCAGTTGATCTCTTGTTCGAGGTAGAAGGGCTTTTTCCTTTTGTTTTTTTTCCTCAGGTTTCTCAATGAACTTGAGGAAAAATATTCTAGATCACATCTCCATAGCACATTTTCCTGTATGATTAGAAGTGATTCATGAGATAGATATTAATGCTAATGAATCGTGTATATTTTAGAATTTCTCCTCTGTCTCTTAAAATGTTTGGACACATGTTCATGCCATTTTATTCTTTAGATTTTTTGAGAAATTTGTGTTGCACCTCTGATTTTCTTGACTTTGCTGTTTTTTAGGAGGAACCAGTATAATTGCCAACAGAAGGGATTGTGTATTGCAGTGGTTTTCAGCTGGGACCAAGCCTCCCATCTCCCCTGCCCCCCACCCCAGGGTTCATTTGGCAATCTCTCGAGACATATTTGGTTGTCACCATTTGTGCTGAGGATTACTGGCATCAAGGTGTACGGGTTGCAGATGTTGCTGAACATCCTACAATGGGCAGGACAGCCTACCACAGTGCAGAACTCTCAAGCCTAAAATGCCAGTGGTGCTGAGACTGAAGCATTCATTTGTCTATGTTAAGTTCCTTCTGTCTTTAAGTCCTAAACTTTTCCACTTCCTTTTTCCATACTTTACTCATGGTTTCAGGGTTCACCTTGAAGTCCCACTTGGTCATCTCCTTTTTGTTGGTTCTGTTATACCGTTGTTAAACTCTTTGCATCTGATAGTTTATGCTGTCTTATTTCTATTTGTTTATTATCTGTATATCTTGTTTTTCGTACTGTTTTAAGGATCATTGTCTTTCATTGTTTCTACTGCTTTTGAATGTGATGTTACATTGTCAGTTGGTAAAATAAAAAAGGGCTCAGGGCCTGCCTAGGCTCTGGGAAATGCGGTGAAAGAATGGACTCATCTCTCTTGATGGCAAATTGGCTTTGATATCCGTGGATTCTGGAGGAAGTGATGAATGTTGCGAGTAGTGTGACTGTCTCGTAGCAAGAAGGAGAACAGATCCTCCAGCCATTAAACTAGCGCAACTTTTTTAAAGACCTGGTACCCTCAGAGTTCCACATTGGCTGTCTTTAGCTTGAATGATCCTGTTAGAGGAGATCTGTCTTTGGTTCATAATTTATTTATTCAGCTTTATATGTGGAAGGGACGGTCTATGTTGATATATTAATAAATTTGAGAAATTTTTTCAAAAAAGAATCAAGGGTTAGCTAAGAGTTAAGCATAAATCAAGCTAACCAAGATAGACTATTTCTTGAACTTTTTGTTTTAATTGGTAGGGAGAAATGGGTGAGTGGAGGAAAGTAACTTGAATCTTCAGACATGTTGGAATTGTTACGAATATACAAGTGGCCAAAGAAGAAACCCAAGTTTATGCTGAGGTATTATCTAAACGTTAGTACCTGTTGAAGCTTTATTTTCCATCTGATTGGGTCCTTTGTATGTACAGTTATCATTCGGTATTTTAACACTCTTAATTTGAAGACTTCACTGTTAGTGGCAGGTAACTTTACCTTCAGAATTTATGTCATAATTTTATTTGACATGGTACTTTGGAGCAGGTACCATTCCACCTGCAGATAACGAGTTTCTGAGCAAGGAAATGTATAGCATTTCAAAGATAATTTTAAAATAGAAAACTGATAAATATTTTAGTGTCACTTTAGCATTTATATGAAAATAGCAAGTTTTATATTTGAAGCATTTGGCAAAAAATGAAATACAAAAGTTATGTTACTTTTATACTTCTGTAGTTTTTTTACACTTGTATTATTATACATAGTAATTTTACTTTTTCTGTTAATACCATGAGAATAAGAAAAAGGCAGTTTTAACGGGGTGGAGTAGGTAGTGGTTTTTAACTGGGGATACTTTTTGTCTCCCAGGAAGCACTGGCAATGTTTATAGATATTTATTGCTGTCACAATTTGGGGGTTGTTTTAAGGTTGGGTGCTCCTGACTTCTTGTGGGTAGAGATCAAGGATGCTGTTCACCATTCTACAGTTCACAGGACATCCCCCTTTGACAAAGAATTACCAGGCTTACAATGTCAGTGGCGCCAAGACTGAGGAACTACAGGATAAGGGATTGGAAAGGAGCTGTTCAAACCCAAAAGAAAGGTCTTGTGGCCAGTAAACATACTGCTTCACTGGCAGTGAATGAAAGGCAAAGTATAGTGTGTTTCTGCTACTAAATCTGCTGCTGCTGCTGCTAAGTCGCTTCAGTTGTGTCCGACTCTGTGCGATCCCAGAGACGGCAGCCCACCAGGCTCCCCCGTCCCTGGGATTCTCCAGGCAAGAACACTGGAGTGGATTGCCATTTCCTTCTCCAATGCATGAAAGTGAAGAGTGAAAGTAAAGTCGCCCAGTCGTGTCCGACTCTTAGCGACCCCATGGACTGCAGCCTACCAGGCTCCTCCATCCATGGGATTTTCCAGGCAAGAGTACTGGAGTGGGGTGCCATTGCCTTCTCCAGCTATTAAATATATGAGTTCTAAAAGTGTGTACTGGAATGAAATAAGTGTTTCTATACTGGTATTACTGTAAAGTGGTACAGCATTTCTGAGGGGCCTTTGAAAATATCAAAGTTCTTCGTATTTCATACTTTTGATTCATTGATTCCACTTACAGGAATCTATCCTAAGGTAATAAACAGATGCCATACAAAGTTTATTATTGGGATATTAAAACACAATTACTTTTAATTGTAATGAGCTGGAAGCAGACCTAAAATTTTTTTCTTTAAGGTGGTTATTAAATAATGGTACCATCAAATATAGATAGTATTTTCAAAAGCAGAGACATTACTTTGCCGACTAAGGTCCGTCTAGTCAAGGCTGTGGTTTTTCCTGTGGTCATGTATGGATGTGAGAGTTGGACTGTGAAGAAGGCTGAGCGCTGAAGAATTGATGCTTTTGAACTGTGGTGTTGGAGAAGACTCTTGAGAGTCCCTTGGACTGCAAGGAGATCCAACCAGTCCATTCTGAAGGAGATCAGCCCTGGGATTTCTTTGGAAGGAATGATGCTGAAGCTGAAACTCCAGTACTTTGGCCACCTCATGCGAAGAGTTGACTCATTGGAAAAGACTCTGATGCTGGGAGGGAATGGGGGCAGGAGGAGAAGGGGACAACCAAGGATGAGATGGCTGGATGGCATCACAGACTCGATGGACGTGAGTCTGAGTGAACTCCGAGAGATGGTGATGAACAGGGAGGCCTGGTGTGCTGCGATTCATGGGGTCACAAAGAGTCGGACACGACTGAGCGACTGAACTGAACTGAACCATCAAATATGGTACATATTGAAAATCTTACTTTCAGAGACTGCTTGCTTGGTGACTATAGAGGTGGGGGATCAAAGGAATACTAATTTAGGATGCCCAGCTTAGATTTTAAAAAATATATTAGAGAAAATATATTTTCTACTAAAATATGTATACTACTAAAAATGTACTGTAGTAGTGATTACTGGGCACATGATGGCAAATTTTCATTTTATGTTTTGTAAATTTTTTTCCGATGACTATTCTGTGTCTATAGGGGGCTCCCCATGTGGCTCAGTGGTATCCACCTGCCAGTGCAGGAGACATGGGTTCAATCCCTGGGTCAGAAAGATACCCTGGAGGAGGAAATGGCCTCCCACTTCAGTATTCCTGTGTAGGAGGAACCCCATGGGCAGAGGAGTCTGGTGGGCTACAGTCCATAGGGTCGCAAAGCATCAAGACATGACTGAAGATGTACATGCACGTATTCTATATATATACTCAGAAGGGGGGTGGGACAGACATCTTTTTAATTTTTAATCTCTCGTTCAGTTTTGTAGTAGGTCTGTCATTTCTCACACTGTTAACTGAAAAATCTGTCCTTTGCCATATGCTAAGTTTCCATTTATGTTTGGGTCTATTTCTGGGCTCTCTGTTCCACTGACATTTTTAATGTTTGCTCAGTTAATTGATAAAGATATTATAAAAGTATAATTATACAAAAGGAATGTTCTCTTGATTGGGGCTCCATGTAGAGATTTCTGACTTGGTAATTTATATTTTAAAGTTCTTAAAAATGTCAGGATTTTGTGTAAGCAATTACGTTATCTTTGCCCATCTTCCACTCATGTAATTCAGTATTCAGATTAAATTTACTTCTGTTTGTCAGATAGTTATGCTTAAATTCTTATCACACTTTGTCTGCTGATGAAATTCAGATTCAATTGACTTGTCTTTGTTTACTCCAGTCAGATTGTTACAGCTGAATTCTTAAGACACTTTTAAGTCTCCCGATTCAAAGCCCCGTCATCTTGGGTCAGTGATAAGTCTCATTAATTTGTTTGTTTTCTTTCGCTCATTTTTTTCATATTTCCCTTTGTTTACAAATTGTACAGCAGCTGCTTTCCCTTGGATAGTGTCGGGCTCTCCTGTGCTCTGTTGTGTTAGCTTCCCACACAGATTTTACATGGAAAGCAGTGAGCTGAGTAATGTTAATAGAATTTGGAACTGTAAGAGGCAACAAATTAAGATGTAGCTACTGGCCACTAAAATGTTCCAGAATTAGCTGGGAAATAAAGAGATGGATTTTCCACCCTTGGGCTCTGAAAAATAACTTTAACCTGAAAATTGTGAGGGAAACATATTTGTTCTAGTACTTACAAGTTCCTATAGAGGAAAAAGATCAGTGCAGTGTTTGGAAGAAGAATACATTTTTTAGTGGTATGAGGTATTTTCCTTCATAGAGGAGCAGCTGCATAAAGGGAAAAATGAAGAGGAATGAGAACAAAGGAAGCAGAGGGAGGTGAAGTTACTTAATGAGTAATGTATTTCAGTAGAACCTTGATTTAATTTCAGCAAAGTAGATTAAAATTCTGAGTATGTATTTTCGGAGGAAATTTTTATGTGGAGGAGTTGATTCTAAAGTTGAAAACGTGTTTGTGTTTCATGAGCCATCTGTTTAGAATAATTTTATTTTCATTTAAAAACTGAAGATTTTTTTTGTTTTTCTTTTCTAGTTTCTCATTCTATGAGTACATTCATAAGAAAATTATTTTTGTTGCCAAATTTTTGGTTGACTTACTCATGGCTTGTTTTTGTGCTCAAATTACATAATTTTCAGGGAAGAATTTTCTGCTTTTGTTTTTATCGGTTGTGTTGCATGTAAAAAGTTACCTTTCACATTTTATAGAAGCTTTTTTTTTTCAATTATATATGGATAATTTGAGTTGTTATCAGTTGGAGATGATACCTAGAGTAACTCTGCTTGTTACAAGTGAAACTTAAAATACAAATTCAGTAACTCATTTCATTTTATGGAACTTAGTTACTGTCTGTTCTAGTGACCTAGAGTCGTTGAAGCTCCCCATAGTTTGCTTTACCTGGTCTCCCTCTTTCCATTAATGTGTTGTTTAGATGTCATAGGTGGACTTTAAAGCAATTAATGGAAAGATGCCTTTTTTTTTTTTTTTTTCAAATGTACATGGAAATTCTAATTCATGAAACAGGTTATGACTTAGGGAATGATTATTAAACTGTTAAAAGAATTCTTAAGAAATGAAAAGTATATGACTTTTATTTCAGTAACCTCCTCTAGTATGTTTAAGTTTTAGTTGAATGACTATAGGGAGTCTAGTGAAATTTAAACGAAGAAGGCAATGGCATCCCACTCCAGTACTCTTGCCTGGAAACTCCCATGGACGGAGGAGCCTGGTGGGCTGCAGTCCATGGGGTTGCTGAGTCAGACATGACTGAGCGACTTCACTTTCACTTTTCACTTTCATGCATTGGAGAAGGAAATTTCTTGCCTGGAGAATCCCAGGGATGGCGGAGCCCAATGGGCTGCCGTCTGGGATTGCACAGAGTCGGACACGACTGAAGCGACTTAGCAGTAGCAGTGAAATTTAAATATAAATTTTAGTAACCATTGGCAGTTGGATAGTACTCAGAAGTTATTATTAGTCATGTCAGAAATTAAAATGCGCTACATCTGCCTGTTAAACCTCAAATTCCCCTTACCCAAAAAAATCTAGGGAAAGGAGGGAAAGCTTAATCATGCATATAGCTTTAAATAATCACCCTGATCAAATTTTAAAACCGTTCAGTTCAGTCGGTCAGTCATGTCCGACTCTTTGTGACCCCATGAACTGCAGCATGCCAGGCCTCCCTGTCCATCACCAACTCCTGGAGTTTACCCAAAGTCATGTCCGTTGAGTCAGTGATGCTATCCAACCATCTCGCCCTCTGTCGTCCCCTTCTCCCACCTTCAATCTTTCCCAGCATCAGGGTCTTTACTAGTGGGTCAGTTCTTCACATCAGGTGGCCAAAGTATTGGAGTTTCAGCTTCAACATCAGTCCTTCCAATGAATATTCAGGACTGATTTCCTTTAGAATGGACTGGTTGGATCTCCTTGCAGTCCAAGAGACTCTGAAGGGTCTTCTCCAACACCACAGTTCAAAAACATCAATTCTTTGGGTCTCAGCTTGCTTTATAGTCCAACTCTTACATCCATATATGACTACTGGAAAAACCATATCCTTGACTAGATGGACCTTTGCTGGCAAAGTAATGTCTCTGCTTTTTAATATGCTGTCTAGGTTGGTCATAACTTTCCTGCCAAGGAGTAAATGTCTTAATTTCACGGCTGCAGTCACCATCTGCAGTGATTTTTGGAGCCCCCCAAAATAAAGCCTGCCACTGTTTCCATGGTTTCCCCATCTGTTTGCCATGAAGTGATGGGACCAGATGCCATGATCTTCGTTTTCTGAATGTTGAGTTTTAAGCCAACTTTTTCACTCTCCTCTTTGAATTTCATCAAGAAGCTCTTTAGTTCCTCTTCACTTTCTGCCATAGGGTGATGTCATCTGCATATCTGAGGTTATTGATGTTTCTCCTGGCAATCTTGATTCCACCTTGTGCTTCCTCCAGCCCAGTGTTTCTCATGATGTACCCTGCATATAAGTTCAATAAGCAGGCTGACGATATACAGCCTTGACGTACTCCTTTTCCTATTTGGAACCAATCTGTTGTTCGATTTCCAGTTCTAACTGTTGCTTCTTGACCTGCATACAGGTTTCTCAAGAGGCAGCTCAGGTGGTCTGGTATTCCCATCTCTTCCAGAATTTTCCAGTTTATTGTGATCCACACAGTCAAAGACCTTGGCATAGTTAGTAAAGCAGAAACAGATGTTTTTCTGGAGCTCTCTTGCTTTTCCCATGATCCAGCAGATGCTGGCAGTTTGGTCTCTGGTTCCTCTCCCTTTTCTGAAACCAGCTTGAACATCTGGAATTTCATGGGTCACGTATTGCTGAAGCCTGGCTTGGAGAATTTTGAGCATTACTTGACTAGCGTGTGAGATGAGTGCAGTTGTGCAGTGGTTTGAGCATTCTTTGGCATTGCCTAGTAAAAAGACTAGTAGTAAATAAAATTTACCTACCATATAATCCACCCATTTAACAGGAAGTTGTGAAGTCACACACCAGCTCTTTTTTAACTTTTTGAGTAACTGCCAAGCCAAGCTATTTTCCAAAATGGCTGTATACCACTTTACATTCCCATCAGCAATGTGTAGGTTTCCACCTGTCCTACATCCTCCCCAACACTTGTTATTGAATACATCTTTTTTAATATAACAATTTCAGTGGGTGTGGAATGGTATCTTGTGGTTTTGATGTGCATTTCCTTAATGCACATCTTTTCATGCCCTTATTGGCAGTCTGTCTCCTGAAACTGTACCCCTTAAACAATAACGTGTCTTAAACAATAACATCCCTTCTCCAAGGCCCTGGCATATGCCTTTCTGCAGTCTCTTTGACTATTCTAGATACCTCATAAAAGTGAAATCAGAATACTTCTTCTTTTGTGTCTGGCTTATTTTGCTTAGTGTGACGTGCTCAGGATTAATCATTGTTTTCATGTGAAAGTTTCTCTTCCTCTTTGAGGCTGTATCCCATTGTATGTGTATGTGTGTGTGCACATTGTGTTAATCTCTTCATCTGTTGCGATACATTTGAGTAGTTTCTAACATTGTGTGTGAGTGAGTTTCATCTGACTTTCTGTTTTCAGATCTTTTGCATCTCTTTATATCTTTTGAAAATGGATTTGCTGGGTCATATAGTAACTGGTTCTTTTGAAGCATCTTTGGCACAGTGACTCCGCTGTTCTGCATTCCCACAGGCAGTATCGCATAGTTTTCAGTTTCCCTACATACTGGCCAGGCAGCATTTATCTCTGCTGTGTGTGTGAGGGGGGAGTGTTGGTTTGTTTTGTTTTGGTTTTTGTTGGATAGCCATCTAATGGATGTGGAGTTCTGTTTTATTGTGATGTCCTGGATATTAACACCTTATCAGAAAGATGATTTGCATATAGTTTCTCCAATTCTGTGGATTGACTCTTCACTCTTTGCCTATAGTGTCCTTTGATACACAAGTTTTTTTTTTTAATTTTAATACAGTTCAGTTTATTTCTTTTGTTGCCTGTACTTATGTGGGAGGGTGTTACAGTATCTTTAACATCAACAGTGGTAGGTTTTGAAATGTCTTGGGAATGTATCAGGAACCTTTCAAGCCCACAGTGAAGCTCACATTTTCTAAACTTTAAATTTTTTATTTTGAAGTTGAAATTTTATCAATGGTCACGAATATTTCAGTTGATTTTCTTGATTCTTTTTTGAGAACATGTCTACTGGTTTCTTTTGGTCTGGAATAAGCATTATTTGTTTGACATTCCTTTCAAGTAAAAAAGGCTTTCCATGTAAAATAGTTCACTCACCTATCACCAGTATTTAACTTTTTGCTACTTGAGATGTCTACAGTATTTTGCTGCTGCTGCTGAGTCGCTTCAGTCGTGTCCGACTCTGTGCGATCCCATAGACGGCAGCCTACCGTGCTCCCCCGTCCCTGGGATTCTCCAGGCAAGAACCCTGGAGTGGGTTGCTGCTGGGGTCCAGCCCCGGTGGATCCAGGGAATTCGAAGCGGGGACAGAGTCGGAGTCTGGGAAAGGACTATTTAATTAGAAATATAAAGAGATTAGGAAAGAATAGTGTAGTAGGAAAATTAGTGGAGAAAAGAGGCTGAATAACTTGGTTTACACGGAAAACTGATAAAACCTCCAGGTAAGAGGTTTGCACCATCTACGTCAGGCCATGGGCGCCCACTTGAATAGCGGAGGGTGCCCCGCCTTGGGCTCCCTCTCACATGGATCTTAGAAGCCAGGGCAAGTAAGTAGACTTGGCGAGCCTCCGCTCTCCAGATGGGAATTCAGCCGGAAAAGGGGAGAAAAGAACGACATGGGGGAGCCCAGCATCAGTGCAAGATTCAAGACTTTATTTTCAAAATCAGCTTATATATTCCAAGTTGTACATAAAAAAATAATGGAATATGCAGAATTATGCAGGGGAAGCAGTCCTGACCTTCATTGAGACCAGGCTTTCTTTTTGTGTACCTTCCGGTATACAAAAGGTCTCAGGCGGTTTACATTATCTTCTGGCCAACAGGCCTGTTAACATTTTTATGGCTCTCTTCCTAGGTAAATGTCTATCAACCAGAAAACTCTTTTTCCCTAGAAGTGTTTTTTCTTTACTCTGCATCACCCTCAAAGTGCTAGATAAAGTTACATTTCTGTAGAACAAAGGTGCAGTGGGTTATAAAAAAGAAAATACTTAAAGATCTAATGTCGCTAATACCAGGTCTCAGTTCAGTTCAGTCGCTCAGTCATGCCCGACTCTTTGCAACCCCATGAATCGCAGCTCGCCAGGCCTCCCTGTCCATCACCATCTCCCGGAGTTCACTCAGACTCACGTCCATCGAATCCGTGATGCCATCCAGCCATCTCATCCTCCGTCGTCCCCTTCTCCTCCTGCCCCCAATCCCTCCCAGCATCAGTCTTTTCCAATGAGTCAACTCTTCTCATGAAGTGGCCAAAGTATTGGAGTTTCAGCTTTTGCATCATTCTTTCCAAAGAAATCCCAGGGTTGATCTCCTTCAGAATCGACTGGTTGGATCTCCTTGCAGTCCAAGGGACTCTAAAGAGTCTTCTCCAACACCACAGTTCAAAAGCATCAATTCTTCGGTGCTCAGCCTTCTTCACAGTCCAACTCTCACATCCATACATGACCACAGGAAAAACCATAGCCTTGACTAGACGGACCTTAGTCGGCAAAGTAATGTCTCTGCTTTTGAATATACTATCTAGGTTGGTCATAACTTTTCTTCCAAGGAGTAAGCATCTTTTAATTTCATGGCTGCAGTCACCATCTGCAGTGATTTTGGAGCCCCCCAAAAATAAAGTCTGACACCGTTTCCACTCTTTCCCCATCTGTTTCCCATGAAGTGATGGGACCAGATGCCATGATCTTCGTTTTCTGAATGTTGAGCTTTAAGCCAACTTTTTCGCTGTCCTCTTTCACTTTCGTCAAGAGGCTTTTTAGCTCCTCTTGACTTTCTGCCACCAGGGTGGTGTCATCTGCACGGCTACGGCTAAGTCACTTCAGTCGTGTCCGACTCTGTGCGACCCCACAGATGGCAGCCCATTGGGCTCCCCCATCCCTGGGATTCTCCAGGCAAGAACACTGGAGTGGGTTGCCATTTCCTTCTCCAATGCATGAAAGTGAAAAGTGAAAGTGAAGTCGCTCAGTCGTGTCTGACTCAGCGACCCCATGGACTGCAGCCTACCAGGCTCCTCCGTCCATGGGAGTTTCCAGGCAAGAGGACTGGAGTGGGGTGCCATTGCCTTCTCCACTGAAGGAGATCAGCCCTGGGATTTCTTTGGAAGGAATGATGCTAAAGCTGAAACTCCAGTACTTTGGCCACCTCATGCGAAGAGTTGACTCATTGGAAAAGACTTTGATGCTGGGAGGGATTGGGGGCAGGAGGAGAAGGGGACAACCGAGAATGAGATGGCTGGATGGCATCACGGACTCGATGGATGTGAGTCTGAGTGAACTCCGGGAGTTGGTGATGGACAGGGAGGCCTGGTGTGCTGCGATTCATGGGGTCGCAAAGAATCGGACAGGACTGAGCAACTGAACTGAACTGACCCCCATAATTTACATTTTAAGATAACATGATTAACCAGGTTTCATCAAGAGACTGTCCTCAGGCAGGATACATAATCCTAAGGAATGTAGAGGAAAAAAGAATGTTTGTCCTGTTTTCCCTCCTTGAGAATTCCAGACCCCTCTCTCTTTGGGGATCCCTAGACTTCTTATCAACCTGCGTAGGAAATGACTCTCTCAAAGGTAGACAGTTATCACACACAGGGATTACACACACATGGGCCCAAGCAGGCCTGGGGTGGCGTGTGCCTTCAGTTCAGTTCAGTCGCTCAGTCGTGTCCGACTCTTTGCGACCCCATGAATCGCAGCACGCCAGGCCTCCCTGTTCATCACCATCTCTCGGAGTTCACTCAGACTCACATCCATCGAGTCAGTGATGCCATCCAGCCATCTCATCCTCGGTCGTCCCCTTCTCCTCCTGCCCCCATTCACTCCCAGCATCAGAGTCTTTTCCAATGAGTCAACTCTTCGCATGAGATGGCCAAAGTACTGGAGTTTCAGCTTTAGCATCATTCCTTCCAAAGAAATCCCAGGGTTGATCTCCTTCAGAATGGACAGGTTGGATCTCCTTGCAGTCCAAGGGACTCTCAAGAGTCTTCTCCAACACCACAGTTCAAAAGCATCAATTCTTCGGCGATCAGCCTTCTTCACAGTCCAACTCTCACATCCATACATGACCACAGGAAAAACCATAGCCTTGACTAGACGGACCTTAGTCGGCAAAGTAATGTCTCTGCTTTTGAAAATGCTATCTAGGTTGGACATAACTTTTCTTC
>SJYT01053424.1:43635-99006 GCA_006410635.1 Cephalophus harveyi
GCAGGGTGACAATATACAGCCTTGACGTACTCCTTTTCCTATTTGGAACCAGTCTGTTGTTCCATGTCCAGTTCTAACTGTTGCTTCCTGACCTGCATACAGATTTCTCAAGAGGCAGGTTAGGTGGTCTGGTATTTCCATCTCTTTCAGAATTTTCCACAGTTTATTGTGATCCACACAGTCAAAGGCTGTGGCATAGTCAATAAAGCAGAAGTAGATGTTTTTCTGGAACTCTCTTGCTTTTTCCATGATCCAGCGGATGTTGGCAATTTGATCTCTGGTTCCCCTGACTTTTCTAAAGCCAGCTTGAACATCAGGGAGTTCACGGTTCACGTATTGCTGAAGCCTGGCTTGGAGAATTTTGAGCATTACTTTACTAGCATGTGAGATGAGTGCAATTGTGCGGTAATTGGAGCATTCTTTTGCATTGCCTTTCTTTGGGATTGGAATGAAAACTGACACCGAGCAGCCTGGCGGAGCACTTCCTGCCCCTGCAGCTGCCGCCCCTCCTACCAGCGAGGTGTCTGAGAGGAACTGCTGAAGCCAAAGGCGGCAGCAGCCTTTATGTTCCAACCCCGACACGTGGTCCTGGCTGAGCACCACTCAGCCCAAAGCCTCCAGTCTGGGGCTGGCTCTCCCCAACCACGCCTCCACTAACGTTTTTTTCTTGACACGAAGCACTGTTTGTAGACCTGAGACACCGTGACAACCACATAACAAGTTTCGCTGAACTGACGTTTACCTTATAAAAGAGTAGTTTCCAACATTTTAAAATCAAAGGGCCCACAGCCAGCAGACCTGGATCTACATGTGGATCAACAACTTCCTTCCCTGGAGGCCTGTGATAGCAACAGCAAGAAGTCAAGGCTGCAGTGTGCAGACACACCAGGAATCCCAGGCAGGTCACAAAAGCTGCATTCCAGTCTGATGGGATCTTCTCTCAGCCCCAGGGTGATGGCCAGGAAGTGAACGTGCCCAGAAAGGCTCTGAGGATCCAAGGAACCTGTAGGTTATTTGCTGACAGTGACCTTGGACACCGGGAACAGGCTTGAAATTCCTGAGAAACTGCCTGCCTCACCCCCTGAAACCACGTTCCCGGCACATCCATGGATTCCTCTTTAGAACCAGCTCAAGGCTCACATGTGCCAGGCCCCGTGCTCCACAGGACTCCTCTCCGTGCTCCTGTGCCCACTCATTCTGCCCAGCAGCCCCTGCAGGACGTACGGCCACTCTCAAACTTACCTCCACGTTCTCGGTTTCAGAGAGCTCGGCTTCTGAGCTGATTCTAGAAGCAGCTGCTTCTGGCCAGCACTGGAGGTTGCGGAACTTTCTGCAGAAACAAGGAGCCCAGCTGGTACCTGTCCCCAGTCACACGGGGATCTTCTACCCACCACTCCATTCTTCAGGCAAGCTCTGGGCCCAGAGGTACACCTGACATCCAGGCCAGGGATCCACCCACAGAGCCCTTCAGTCTTCCCCCGGAGGTCTGAAGCTCCAGTGCAAACTCAGCCAACCTAGACTGAAGCTCGCCTCTGCCATCCTGCTGTCCCCACTGAGGCAGACAACAGTCAGGGACCTCGAGAGAAACAGCGCCCTCTATTCATGAGCCCAGTTTGGTTCTCAGTCCTTCCACACACACAGATCAGAGCCCACAGATTAAGGGTGGTGTAAACAAAAAGGTCTTTATTAGACATTCCGGAACCGCGTGAGACAGTCAGTCCCAGGGCTGGATAAACCCACGACAGGGAGCAAACGTGGCATCCACAGAGTCCATAAAGATGGCTAACCTTCCCTGGAGGCCCCTGCAGCCACGGCTTAGCTACTCTTGGCCAGAGCTGGGTCATGTCCACACCTGAACTGGCTGTGGGGAGGGAATAAGACCCCATATGGAATCCAGCGCACATGACTCTCCCTTATGGAGGAGAGCGCGGCTTCCCGGAGCACACAGAGTCACTGATGCACCCTACAGGAGCTGCCGGCTCGGAGGGGCGGGACGGCTCCGGTCACAGGAACTGGCAATGGCCCAGCACTGCCAACAGCCGGCCGGGCCGGAGCGCAGCGCCTGCCCCAGTCGGTGTGGGCGCCGCTTGCAAACGGCCCCTCTCGCCAGCCTCCCTTCCGAGGGCCTGAGCGGGCGCCAGCTGCGGCCAATGGCTTCCTGCCCGTCTGCCGACGCCCGGCGGCCTTCCTGCAGCGTGGACCTGCCTGTGCTGGGGGAGGTCGAGCCGTGTTTGAAGGCGCGACCGCGCTCGGGGCACTCACGGCCCGCTCCTCCGTGTGGAAGCGCTGGCGGCGGCTGCGGTAGGACGGGGTGGTGTAGGTCTTCCCGCACAGGCCCCGCTCGTCGGGGCGCTCGCCGGGGTGGACCTTCCGGTGCTGGTGCAGCCCCGAGCGGGTCGCGGAGGCCCTCGCGCACTCGCCGCAGCTGGGCGGCCGTCGCCAGTGTGCGCCCTCTGGTGCAGGACGAAGCTGGGGTGGTATTTGAAGAGCGCCCCGCACCGCTGGCACTCGTGGGCCTCTCTCGGGTGTGCACCCTCCGGCGCCGAATGAGCATGGACTGCACGCTGCAGGCCTTCCCGCACTCGCCGCACGCCTGCGGCCGCTCTCCAGTGCAGATCCTCTGGTGCAGGACGAGCGCGTCCTTGCGGTGGAAGGCCTTCCCGCCCTCGGCACACGTGAAAGGCTTGATGCCAGTGTGAACCTTCTGGTGCTTCCTCGGTTTAGACGGGAAACTGAAGGCCCTGCACACACTCGCTGCACACACGGGGCGTCTCTCCAGGGCGAGCGCTCCAGGGAGGAACCAGGGCTGAGTTCTCCGTGGGGCTGCTCCCACCCACTGCGCCCCCGAAGGGCCTCTCTGGCGCGAGCAACGAGGTGCCCGAGGAGCGGGAAGGCCTGGCGGCAGGCCTGCCCACAGGCACTGCCCCGGAAGGCCGGCGGGGCCGGGTGGGCAGGCCTCGCGGCCCTCAGGGCTCCCGCGGGGCGCCCCTTCTCTGCGGGCAGCCTGAGACCGGAGGAGGCCTAAAGTGGCAGGGAAGGCCCGTCCAGACGTCCCACACAGAGAGGGCTTCTCTGACGGGCAGACTCGGCAGCTCTCCGAGCTCGCGAGGGGCGCCCTCACCCTGCAGCCTCCACAGACAGCCTGGGACGGGAGAGGCGGGCCCTGAGAGCGGGCCTGCAGGGAGGGGCAGCTTCAGCACCGGCGCCTGTGGCACACACCCACGGAGGCATCCACAGACTTGCAGGAGGCTGCGGGGAAAGGTTCGGATGAGGAGGGGCTGGTCCAGGGGAACAGGGCTCTGCCTAACCCCCGAACAAGGAAACTGCAACAGGGGCGAGACAGGGATGGGAGCACTGCAGGGAGGGGGCCATGGTCTTCAGGTCGTGCTCTGCCGAGGGCTTCAGCTGGGCCAGTGATGCTGATGACGGCAAGCTCTGTGGAGGGGATGGCTGCCCCAGTGAAAAGACGACAGAGAGCAGCCAGGGTTCATGGATTACTGAAGGGCATGTGCATCTCAAGTCACACGCAGAGCAGATCACAGTGGACACAGCTCTGCAGTGGCACAGAGAAGAGGGAACAATAAGACAGAGGCCAGAGGGGCGGGTCATCCAGAGCCTCGGGAGAGACTGCAAGACCACAGGGTGAGTCCAGAAGAGGGGCAAGGTGGGAGGAAGTTGTGGTCACTGGCCCCAGCACCCAAATGCCAGTGCACACAGATATGCATCACTGAAACCAAGGCCTCCCCTAGCCCCAGTCACTGAGTCTGGGACCCTTCCTGGCCTCTGCTCTGCTGACCACACTGTCCACCATGTTGGGCACCCAGGCCTCTTCCTCACCCTCCATATGGGGGACCTTGAAGGTGCAAAGCCTAACAGGGAGAAGAGTAATAAGGCTGACCCACCCTACAAAAACAGAGGAAGGTCATGTCACCATGGCAACCATGAAGGAAAGCACATATTAGAACATGGGACTCTACATTTTTTAAAAAAATTGTCAGAGGCAACTGAATGTTCATTTATTTTTTATTTTTTTTAATTGAAATATAGTTGAATTACAGTACTGTATTAGTTTCTGGTGTACAGCAAAGTGATTCAATTATATATGTGTATATCTTTTCCAGATTATTTTCCATTATAGGTTATTAGAAGATACTGAACATATCATGGTTTGTTTTACCACAATTCTCTAGAAAAGAACCCCCTGTGAGGCAAAACTGACAATAATTGAATAAAGAATTAAGACAATAATAGAGACTTCAATTTCTAATTTTCATAAATGGATAGGACCACTAGGCAGCAAATGAAGAAGGATATAACACTTGAATAACGCTAAAAATCAACTAGACCTCTAAGACGTCTATAGAACCTGCTACTTAACAGAATACACAGTCTCCTCCATTCTGACATGCATGTGAAATATTCTCCACAAGAGACCATTTGCTAGGACATAAAACAAGCCTCAGTAGACTTCAGAGTAGAAAGCAACAACAGAAAAAAAATTGGGAAATTTACATATATTTTAGAATTCTTTCTCATCATGGTTTATTACAAGATATGAATATGCTTTCCTATGCTATACAATAGGACTTTGTTGTTTACCCATTCTATATATAATAATCTGCATCTGCTAGTCACAAACTCCAATCCACCCCGCTCCTGTTCCTTGCCCCATTCCCTGGCAACCAAAAATCAGTTCTCCATGTCTGTGAATCTGGAAAACTCACAAATTTATGGAAATTAAAGTACTCCTAAATCACCACAAGGAAAATTATAAAACACTTTGAGATAAATGAAAGAGAACACAACATACCAAAAGTTATGGGGAAAAGTCTTGCTTAGAAGGAAAATTATAGCAACACCTCTGAGGCTGCCTTATTCACAACACCTCTGACACCAAATCCATGGGGGGTTTTCCATACCATTTCTCCAACTCCAACTGGATGTTCAAAGATTCAATTCAATTCTGACACCAGATATGTGGAATTAGCACCAGATCCCATAGGTTACAGGCTCGGTCTCACAAGACTGCCCCTACTTCAGGCATCAATTGAAGTCCCTTGCCTCCCATACTTCTGATAGCTGTAAATCTGGGATTCTCACAATTATTGATTCCTCTTCAGGCTCAATAAGTTGCTAGAACAGATCAGATAACTCAGGAAAAGAATTTAGTTATTATAACCAATTTATTTTAAAGGCTATAACTCAGGAACAGCCCAGTGGAAGAAATGAAAAGGGCAGGGTATGCCAGCGGTGGAGACTGAGGATGCAGAGGGTAAAAAGGATCCAGGCCCTTGGTGGCACCATTCTCCTAGCATCTCAGATGTGTCCACTAACCCAGAAGCTCTCTGAACTGGTCATTTTGGAGTTTTTATGGATGTTTCCTCACATAGACATGACTGATTGAATCACTGGCCATTGATGATTGGCCCAAACTCCAGCCCCTCCCCCCCCCCCCAAAAGTCAGGGTAGGGAAGTGAGAGGAGGAGGCTGGGAGTAACTGAAAATCCAACCTTCCAATCATCCCTGATATTTCCGGTGACCAGCCCCTATTCTGAAACTATCCAGGGGTCCCCGGCAACTGTCAGTGTTCATCAGCATACAGAAGCATCTCATCACTCCAGAGATCCCAAAAGTTTTATGAGCTGCATGCCAAAGAATTGAGAACAAAGACAAAATACATATTTCTTATATTGTCACAACACACATAATAAAAAAGATCTCTATATGTATAACTGAATCACTCTGCTGCACCCCTGAAACATTGTACATCAACTACATTTCAATTATAAAATGAATTTTTAAAAAAAGACCTTCAACCAATATCCTAACTTTATACTTCAAGGAACAAAAAGAAAAAAAAAAGTAGAAGGAAGACAATTAGAAAAAAAAAAAGAGCAGAGATAAACTGACTGAAGAAATAGAATAGCTGAATAGACTTAAAAAAAAAAAAAAAAAACTTCCCCACAGGAAAAACAGAAAAAGCTAGGCTGAGATGGTGTCATAGGTTAATATTAACACAGAAATAAGAATTAACGCCAATATTTCAGAAACTGTTCATAAAACAGAAGAGAAGGGAACATTTCCCAATTCATCCGTTGAAGCCAAAATTATCCTCATACTCAATCCAAATAAAGATACAAGAAAAGAAAACCGTACGACTGATAACTCTTATGAATTCAGAAAATCAATTACTGTAATACACCATATTAATAGAATAGAAGACAAAAACCACATGTTCATTTCAATAGATATGGAAAAGCACTGCACAAACTCGAACAACTTTTCACAATAAATGCGCTCAACAAGAGCACTTCCTCACCTGAACAGGGCATGTGTAATAAACTTACAGCTATCATCATACTTATTAGTCAAAGACTGATGAGTGCTTTTCCTGTAAGAACTGGAACAAGAAAAGACGTCTACTCTTACAATTTATATCCAATAGCCAAGTTGGTTAGGCAAAGGAAGAAGTAAAAATATCTCTATTCACAGATGTCCTGACATTATATATATAGAAAATACCAAACAATGCACTGAAAGAACTATTAGAACTAATAAATGAATTTAGCAAGGTTACAGAGTACAAGATCTGTATAGGAAAATCAATTACATTTCTATTCACTGCTGCTAAGTCACTTCAGTCATGTTCGACTCTGTGCGACCCCAGAGACGGCAGCCCACCAGGCTCCCCCGTCCCTGGGATTCTCCAGGCAAGAACACTGGAGTGGGTTGCCATTTCCTTCTCCAATGCATGAAAGTGAAAAGTGAAAGTGAAGTCGCTAAGTCGTGTCCGACTCTTAGCGACCCCATGGACTGCAGCCCACCAGGCTCCTCCGTCCGTGGGATTTTCCAGGCAAGAGCACTGGAGTGGGGTGCCATTGCCTTCTCCGTTCTATACACTAGCAATGTATAATCTAAAATGAAATTAAGGAAAAAATTCCATTTAAAAGAGGATTAAAAAAAAGATTAAAAGGAGGGGGGGAAAGAGCATCAAAATGAATAAAATTCTTAGAAATAAACTTAGCCTTGTATATTAAAAACACTGTTTAAAAAATTAGAGCTAGTGGGTTTCCATGGTGGCTCAGTGGGAAAGACTCCATCCGCCAGTGTAGGAGACGCAGGTTCAATCTCTGGTCTGGGAAGGTCCCACATGCTGTGGGGCAACTGAGCTCCTGAGCCGCAACTACTGAGCCTGTGCGCTAGAGCCCGGGAGCTGAAATTACTGAGCTCACTTGCTGCAACTACTGAAGCCCATCTGCCCTACAGCCCACGCTCTGCGACAAGAGAAGCCACCTCAGTGCCTGCGTGTGGCAAGCAAGAGTAGCCCAATTGCTGCGACTAAAGAAAGCCCACCCGCAGCAACGAGACCCGGCACGGTCCAAAATAAAGACATGCAGAAAATTATTTTTTTAATATATGGAGCTAAATAAACAGAAATACATTCATGTTTATGGACTGAAAGATATTAAAGATGGCAGTCCTGGAATTTTCCGGAGGTCTAGTGGTTAGGACCGGAGAAGGCGATGGCACCCCACTCCAGTACTCTTGCCTGGAAAATCCCATGGACGGAGGAGCCTGGTAGGCTGCAGTCCATGGGGTCTCGAACAGTCGGACACGACTGAGCGATTTCACTTTCACTTTTCACTTTCATGCATTGGAGAAGGACATGGCAACCCACTCCAGTGTTCTTGCCTGGAGAATCCCAGGGACGGAGGAGCCTGGTGGGCTGCCGTCTATGGGGTCGCACAGAGTCGGACACGACTGAAGCGAGTTAGCAGCAGCAGCAGCAGTGGTTAGGACTCCACGCTTTCCCTGTCAAGGGCGCAGCTTCAACCCTGATGAGCAACTAGAAGCCCACAAACCACTCAGAGCAGCAAAAAAAAAAAAAAGGGGGGGGGCTATGCTGCCCAGACTGACCTACTGATGCCAACTCATGGCTGACATCGGGCCCAGGGAGGGCCCTGTAAAATTTCTTTCGGAGGAGGAAGCAAAACTCAGAACACAGAGGGGCCAAAGCTTCAGCAAAGTCACACAGCCAGAAGGAGACAGAGCTGGGACTTGTTAGGCAAACTGTGAGCATCTGAACCCCAAGCCCTGCTCCAGGAGCCTGTGGGGCACAGCGGTCAAAGCTGCCAGCAGGGCTGCTCCGCGAGAGACGGGGAAGGGCACACAGGCTCTGTGGGCTTCAGGACAAACAGAACTTCCCATAGAGAAAAGGCAGAGGCGGTCTGTCTGTCGGGGAAAAGTGTGACTTACCCAGTGAGCCAATGAGTGCAAAGTTCTCCAGCATAACAGCAAGGTACAGGCTCCTCACTCCTCCCGGGAGAAATACACAGCTACATCCTCAAAAGTCACCGGGCCCTGTAATGATAAATTCCACTGAGTCTTAGGTCAGTAATGGCCAGAAAGACAACCAAAATATGGGCAGAGAAGCACAGCCACGCCCTTGCCCCGGGCCTCAGGTCCCGCCACATCCCGCACTGCCGCCATGGTTCCCTGTGAGCCCCCACCACTCACCAGCCCTCATGCCTCTCTCCTCCTAAGCCCCTAGCTCAGAGGGCTCCCAGGGCCCCCAGTACCACTGGTGCCCGCTCATCTCGTCGCTATTAAACTCTGCATCCAGCCCACAACAGGCTGCCATCGACGGACGCCTTGAAGCGCACAGGTCCATCCTATTTCCTGCCAGTCAATTCCCTGTCTCCCAGGGATCACCATTCGGAAGCAACAAACCCACGGCAGCGTCTCTCTCTCAGGCCTGAGTACCATACTCCAAAGGCCCTCCACGCTGCCTCCCTGCACGCCGGGCAGCACGGTACAACTCCACACCCTCAGCACCACCTCACCAGTCCGCCCCACGGCAACTCTCGCAGGCCAGGGTGCACGCTGCTGTCTCCAGGGGGCTACCACCGGGAGCCATTTCAAGTCCATCCTGCCTCGCCCCCCGCTCCGCCACCCCTCCAACGGCCCACGGCCAAGGGTACCCCCGGCTCTGCACAGAGGACCTCCTCACCCTGCACCCCTCTGTCGCCGGGAACCACACCACACACGTAGCTCCCAGATCCCCGTCCCTCCTCCGTCTCTGTCTCTGCAGACTGTCCCTTCGCCGGTCAGCCTCCCTCACCTCTCACAGGCCGTTCAGAGGCCAGATCTGCTGGGGGGGATTCGGGTGCTGAGAACCCGGGGCGCACCTCCCACTCCCCTGCGCCTCCTTTGCCATCGGAACCGAATGGCGGAGAGCTTCAGCGGGCTCAGCTGAGATCCGTGCCCGCCAGCCCGCCGAGCCGCCGGCCGACTGAAGACCAGGGGCCGCTCCGGGAGGTTCTCGGGGGACAACAGCAAGTCTCAGCAAAAGGGACTCAGGGCCGGGGTCGCGGGCGAGCCCAGGCGCGGGGACGGTCTCCGCGGTGAGAGCGCGCCCTCAACGTGCCTCAGAGCGCGGGGCAGCGCCGGAAGCCCAGCCGCGCGGCCCTCGCCGGGAGCAGGGACGCCGCGGGGGCCAAGCGCACGCCCGACAGCAACGTCGGAAGGCCGGCCGCCAGCGCCGCAGGTGGCGCCCCGGTCCGCGCGCCCCCGTCTCCTCGCCTCCCGGTCACCCGCCACCCGGTGTGCGGCGCGCGAACTACCTGCCGCGTAACTGACGTCGCAGGGAGCGTCTGTGCCGCCGCAGCGATGACAGCCAGGAGGGGGCGCTTCCGGGAGGGCGGCGCTTCCGGGAGGGCGGCGCCTCCGGGAGAGGGGCGCTTCCGGGAGAGGGGCGCTTCCGGGAGGGCGGCGCCTCCGGGAGAGGGGCGCTTCCGGGAGAGGGGCGCTTCCGGGAGGGCGGCGCTCCCGGGAGGGGGGCGCTCCCGGGAGGGGGGCGCCTCCGGGAGGGGGAGATGTGTATAAGAGACAGGGGATTACACACACATGGGCCCAAGCAGGCCTGGGGTGGCGTGTGCCTTCAGTTCAGTTCAGTCGCTCAGTCGTGTCCGACTCTTTGCGACCCCATGAATCGCAGCACGCCAGGCCTCCCTGTTCATCACCATCTCTCGGAGAGTCTCTTATACACATCTGGGGGCGGGCCGGGACTTCCGGGTGGGAACGTGGACCTGGTCGCGGGCGGAGGACAGCCTTGTCTCCCCCACCTGCCTTTCCGTTACTGGCAAATGTATTTGTTACTGACCAAAGAGTATAATTACACTGGTTTTGTTGCTTTTAAAATAGGAAATATGAATTTACACTTTTTAAATACATGTCAGTCATTACAGTATACTACAGGATAGTTTTCCTTCATGAAAAATCTTCCCGGTTCCATCTATTCACTCCTCCCTCCCTTCCCCGGAGACCTCGGCAACCACTATTTCACTCTCTCTAGTTTTACCTTTCCCAAAATGTCATAAAGTTGGAATCACGCAGTATGTACTTTTCCAGCTGACTTGTTCACTTAGGAATACACATTTAAGATTCCTCCATGCTTTTTCTGTGGCTCCAGAGCACAGTTCTTTTTATTGCTAAATAATATTCCATTGTATGAATGTACCAATTTCCTTGTTTATTTACCCATGGAAAAGCATCTCAGTTTGACTCCAGTTCTAAGCAATTACGGATAAATTTGCTATAAACATTCCTGTTCCACTGTCTGTGTGGACATATTTTCAATACATTTGGGTAAATACCTAGGTGTGTGGTAGATGGATCACATAATAGGAGTGTATTTAAGTTTATAAGAAACTACCAATTGTCTTCCTAGTTCGGTTCAGTTCAGTCTCTCAGTCTTGTCCGACTCTTTGCGACCCCATGAATTGCAGCACACCAGGCCTCCCTATCCATCAACAACTCCTGGAGTTCACTCAAACTCACGTCCATCGAGTCAGTGATGCCATCCAGCCATCTCATCCTCTGTCCTCCCCTTCTCCTCCTGCCCTCAATCCCTCCCAGCATCAGAGTCTTTTCCAGTGAGTCAACTCTTCCCATGAGGTGGCCAAAGTACTGGAGTGTCAGCTTTAGCATCATTCCTTCCAGAGAANGTCGTCCCCTTCTCCTCCTGCCCCCAATCCCTCCCAGCATCAGAGTCTTTTCCAGTGAGTCAACTCTTCACATGCGGTGGCCAAAGTACTGGAGTTTCAGCTTTAGCATCATACCTTCCAAAGAAATCTCAGGGCTGATCTCCTTCAGAATGGACTGGTTGGATCTCCTTGCAGTCCAAGGGACTCTCAAGAGTCTTCTCCAACACCATAGTTCAAAAGCATCAATTCTTCGGCGCTCAGCCTTCTTCACAGTCCAACTCTCACATCCATACATGACCACAGGCAAAACCATAGCCTTGACTAGACGGACCTTAGTCGGCAAAGTAATGTCTCTGCTTTTGAATATGCTATCTAGGCTGGTCATAACTTTTCTCCCAAGGAGTAAGCGTCTTTTAATTTCATGGCTGCAGTCACCATCTGCAGTGATTTTGGAGGCCAAAAAAATAAAGTCTGACACTGTTTCCACTGTTTCTCCATCTATTTCCCATGAAGTGATGGGACCAGATGCCATGATCTTTGTTTTCTGAATGTTGAGCTTTAAGCCAACTTTTTCACTCTCCTCTTTTACTTTCATCAAGAGGCTTTTTAGCTCCTCTTCACTTTCTGTCATAAGGGTGGTGTCATCTGCATATCTGAGGTTATTGATATTTCTCCCAGCAATCTTGATTCCAGCTTGTGTTTCTTCCAGCCCAGCGTTTCTCATGATGTACTCTGCATATAAGTGAAATAAGCAGGGTGACAATATACAGCCTTGACGTACTCCTTTTCCTATTTGGAACCAGTCTGTTGTTCCATGTCCAGTTCTAACTGTTACTTCCTGGCCTGCATACAGATTTCTCAAGAGGCAGGTCAGGTGGTCTGGTATTCCCATCTCTTTCAGAATTTTCCAGTTTGTTGTGATCCACACAGTCAAAGGCTTTGGCAGAGTCAATAAAGGTAGTAGTCAGCAAACAGGGCTGCTCAGCGACCCCTGAGCTCTGTCATCAGCTGCATTTTACAGGAAGAGAGAACGAGGTTTGAGGCTCCCATCTGGGAGGGTAGAGAAGCAACCACTCCCCACGGTTTGGAGAGGGAAGCAGGTTAGGACAAGTGTTACCAAAATGTATGCGTGGGGGGTGTCTGGCTGCTCACCACTCAAAAGCCAATAAGCAGGGCAGGTTGGTGGAAAGGAAAGTTTGCTTTATTTCAGATGCTGGCAAGTGGAGGGGAGGGTGGCAGCCATCTGTCCAAAGGCCAACTCCCCCCTCTGACAAGCAGGCAGTCAGGGCTTTTCTAGACAAAGATGTTGGGGTAGGGGGACAACATGCAGAAACAGCACCACCATCTCTAACGGTCCGCTTCACATTGGTCCTCAGTGGTCTGCCCAGCATCATCTCGGCTGTTTTAGGTACAGCTATTCAGTCCCGGGTGCACTTGTTCCCAATTCTTCGTGAGCAGTTTTCGGAATTGTGGCAGCTCCAGCCCTGGGTGCAGGCTGCTCATCGCGCGCCTGGCGACCGACTCCTCCAGCTGGTGTTTTCGTGTCTAGAGGACAGCTCACAGGATGTGGCTCCGAATGTTATCCATAGCCCTTGAGAAAAACCCGGAGGTCCTTGAATACACTTAATGACTACATCATTATTATTTAGTCTCCTTAGACTGTTTTCCTTTGTTTCTCACTTCCCTGATTAAATTTCTTCTTGGACTAGACTTATCCACAGGCAAAGGGCAGGCAGATAACAAGGTCTGGGAGGAAGGTCCTGCTCTGCTTCACAAGGAGGAACCAGCCCTGCCAGCTGCCCTAAGCCACCAGCTCCCTCCCTCAGGTCCCCCTGCCTCAGGGCCAGATGAGGCTCCCCTGAGCATTCTTTTTTTTTTTTTTTTTTCAATATTTATTCATTTATTTGGCTGCACCAGGTCTTAGTTGCAGCATGTGGGATCTAGTTCCCTGACCAGGGATCGAACTTGGGCCCCTGCACTGTGAGCTGAGAGTCTTAACCGCTGGACCAACAGGGAAGTCCCCTCCCCTGAGCATTCTTGAAGGTACTATTCCTCCAGGCAGCCTTCCTTGAGCACCTTCAGGCAGAAAGCATCATCTCTTTCTCTTCTGTGCACCCGACAGCCAAAGACCCCTTTCTGAGCACCCCCGCGGCCGGGCCCATTTCTGCTCATTCTATGCCCTCACCTCCTCTTCCCAGCCTGTAGTGGAGGAGGTGAGAGATGAGGAGGTTGATATTTGAGACCCTATGAAAGCTGAATCATGGCCCCCCGAATACTTAGAATGTGAATCTGTGACTTAACAGTAAAGATGGACTTTACAGAGGTGATGAAATTAAGGATATGGAGTTGGAGATGGCCTCGATTATCCGGGTGGGCCCAGTGCAATCCTGCTGTCCTTCTCGGGAACAGGGCAGCAGGAAAGGGGGGAAGAGAGTGAGGAAGGTAACTACCCTGTGCTCTTGTAAGGAGCTGAGTCAGTGGTGATTTTTTTTGCAGCAGCTGCGCAAACCTATACAGACCACCAGCCAGCCCTGCCCCTGCCTGACCAGTCTCCTCCCTGTGGGCCTGCTGGGCCTGCTCGGTGACACAGCACGCTGGTCCAGGCCCCTGCAGGCCTCACTGGCCCAGATGTTGGACAGGAACTGGTCCAGGGAGACACTCCCTCAGACAAAGCAGCAGATCCTACCGGAAGCAGCTCTGCTGACACGCCTGGGGGAGGATGCCCGGAGCCGGGTGAGCCGAGGTGCCCGCAGCAGCCCCTGCAGCGCCGTCCCTCCCTACAGAGCCATTCGGCACCCGTCGTGTGCCAGGCCCTGAGGACAGACATGTAATCAATCAACCAGGTGCCCCCATCCCCAAAGAAGTGACATTTCTCCCTGGAAAACGCTGGACGCCGCTCTGCCGCACAGCACGCCAGCGCTGGGTGACGCGAGGCACACAGGGGCCCCAGGGCCTGCGGGGGAGACAGAAGCCCCTGGTCCAGTTTGTGTGGCGTGGGGCTGCCGTCTGCCCCACTGTGATAATTCAGGAAGGCTTCCGGGAGGAGGACCCCCTCCCTGCAAGCTGCCATCCACAGGGAGGGCGGAGGCCCCTTGCCCTCAGTGCTGACGAGGTGCTGAAGGAGTCCTGGAGGAGGGCAGAGACTGACCCAGCGCATTCGGCGGGTGGAGATGCGGGTGATGGAGGCTCATGGTGGGGAGAGGGGCCAGGAACCCTTGGGGCAGGCCGGGAATGTTGGGAGAGACCCCCACCGACATGGCCTGACCTGGAGGCAACCTTGGCCGCTCTGAGCCAGACCACAGCTGCCCTCACGAGAGGAGGCTTCTAGAGAACTCCAGAAGCCACCCCCCACAACGGGAGAGGGGGCCGCTGCAAGCTGCTGCTCAGGGCCCAGATGCGAGCCCATCTGGGAGGCCTGGGCCCCTCCCGGGCGGGCCCCAGCCCCAGCCCCAGCCCCAGCCGGGTGCACAAGGCCGCCACGCAGGCCCTGCATGGAGACAGCTGGATCCCACCCAGGCCCAGCCTGCAGGCAGCAGAGTGGAGAACAAACTCCCCAGCCGGGGAGGAGCAGGTTGGTTGGTCCCAGCCACTCCCAGATGTGGCCAGGGACCCAGCGAAAGCCCGAAGGATGAGCCAAATCAGAGACCACGGCCCCAGTGCCAGCCGGGGCTGAACAGCCTCCTGGGGCGCTGACGACGGGGGGACACTCTTCTGAGGCTCAGGGTTGGGGGGTGCCCCTAGCAAGGCCCTGCGGGATGCTGCCCAGGGGGCTGGAGTCCCAGGAGAGACGGGGACCGAGGGCACCCCTGGCCCTTTCGGCCTCCCCGCGGGGCCTCGACGCCCTCGGGGCTGCCCCTTGGGAGGGTCCCTGCCTCCTGAGGACGCCCGGAATGAGCCGCCGGGCCTCGCTGGAGCAGGGCGCCCTTGCCCCGCGCCCGCCGAGGGCTCCGCGGGGATCAGGGGGAGCCTTGGGACTACCCCCGGGTCCCCGCGCGCCGTGCCCGCGGGGTCCGGTCAGGGCCAGCCTCCGCCCTCCGCGCGCGCTCCGAGGGTCCAGCAAGCGTCTCTGTGTCCTTGGGGAGCCCCTCGGGCGCCAGCGCGTCCTCCGAAACCCCCGACGGGGCAGCGTCCGGGTCAGGACTCGAGTCCGGGTCGGGGGCCGCGGGGAGCGGCGTCCAGCCGGGGGTCCGGAGCGCCTGGGCGGTGGGCCGAGGCGGGAACCAGGAGAGGCCGGGCGCCGGAGCGAGCGCCACGAGCTGGGGCCGCGCGGGGTGGGAGGTGGTGGCGCGCGGGATGAGGAAGAAGATGTAGACCCCCGAAACCACGAGCCCCGCGGCCACCAGCACGGCCAGGACGGAGCACTCCACCGGGGAGGCGGGGGCCAGCATGGGGCCCGGGCTGCCGTCCGCCTCCTCCTCACCGCCCTCGTCCTCATCCTGTCCCCCGCCGGGGGCGCGCGGGGCGCACGCGGAGCCCGGGGTGCAGGGGCCCGAGCCCCGCGGGGCCCGCGGGCGGCGGAGCCAGGGCGGCCGAGGGCAGGGCATCCGGGCCGGCCTGCGGGGAGAGGCGGTCAGCGGCCTGGCTCTGGAGGGACCACCGACACGGGGAAGGGCAAGAGGATCAGAGCCGGGAGGAGGCGGCTGGAAGGGCAGGAGGGTGCGGGGAGCGGCGGAGGGTGTGGACCCGAGGCCGCCGGCGGGCAGGGGGGGGTCTAGAGGCTGAGGACTGCGGACAGACACCAGGAGCACCGCGGACTCCGAGCCAGCTTGGGGATCCCCAGGCGGGAGCAGAGTGGACGTGAGGGACTTCGGAAAAGACCCGACGGGCTCCCAGGAGAGCTGGGCAGAGACAGGCCCGGGGGGAGACCACAGATCAAGGGAGAAGCAGGGGAGGGAGAGGCCCCAAGCCTCAGGCCGTTGGGCCGGCAGCCCACCAGGCCAGGAGGTTCCCCAAGCGCAGACCCCAGCAGCCTCTTCCTACCTACCTGTTGGCGCCTCCACCCTCGGGCTGACACCAGCGCGGGTTCTGACCCCATCCCTAGACCTGCCTGCAGGTGGACATTGCGCGCCCCTCCCCGTGGGCGGCGCCCGCGGTGGCGCCGCGCCCTCCAGGTTCCCACCGGACCTGTCCGACCGCCCCCAGGAAGGTCCCGCCAAGACTGAGCGCACAAGCCTGAGTGTTGGGGTGGCTGGAGGCACAGGCTGACGGGGCCTGGGAGGGGGGCCCCTGCCACCTCCCCAGCGCATGAACCTTCCACCCAGTCAGTGTGAGATGAGGGCTATCGGGGTACCGTGTCTCCACGGTGGGAGACCTCAGCGAGGGACAGCACACCCAGAGCCACCTTCTGGGGCCCTGGGGGCTGAAAGCGGGCAGACCCCACAGTGCAGTGGGCTGGGTCACTGCCGTGCAGCCAGCAGACGCAGGGAGGCGCTGTTGTGGCCCAGGGCCCAGGCCCTGACCCTGGCAACTCTCAGGGTGGGCTGCACCTCCCAAGCGCCCGCCCAGTGCCATCTCTGCCAGGACAACCCCACCCCTCTCATTCCCGACACCTGCCGGGACGGTCCAGGCAGCCAGGCCTGCAGCCCAGGGTGCCGTGGTTTCTGAGTCAGCGATGCTTCCCGGAGTCCTCCCTGGTGAATCCAGGTCCCCAGAGGCCAAAGACATGCCAAGAATGAGTGCAGCCAACTCCCCAGACACCAGGCTCAGCCCGCCCCTCACCCTCAGCTCCCACTCAGCCCCCGCCAAGGACAGACACGGGAGAAGGGGCCACCCCACAGGGCAAACAGGTTTATTGTGGCTGCAGCCAGCGGTCAGCGGTTAGACTTGGCCACGCGCTCCAGCTCGTCCTTCTTCTTGATGGCGTAGGAGTTGGAGGAGCCCTGAAGGAAGAGACGGTTAGCTCCACGCGGACCCCCTTCCCCATGCGTTGATGAGTTCATCCGCCAGGCACTCGGCAATGGTCTTGATGTTCCGGAAGGCGGCCTCCCGGGCACCGGTGCACAGCAGCCAGATGGCCTAGGGGCAGGAGGCCAGCTGAAAAGGTGCCCCCACACCAGGAGGGCCCCCTCACACACCCTGCCAACCACGCTGCCACCCGCAGGCCCACCCAGCACGGTAGTGGGAGCCCATGGTGCTGCCCAGAGCAGGCCGCTAGGGCTGGGATCAGACAGAGGGCCGTGAGGCCTGGGTCCCCGACGGCAGCAGATTTAAACCAGCTGAGACGGGGAAGCAACGTGTGCTCCTGGCCCGGAAGCCTTGACTGAAAACAAACAAATATAAAGGGTGTGCTGGGACAGCTCCACAGATTGGACCGGTGATGCAACGCGAGCCGACTGCTGTTGGATTCCTTGCAGGTGACGGCGGCGACTATCCCGAAGACACCCGCTGAAGTGGGAACAGAGAAATGGCCAGAACCCTGCAACGGGTGGGCTCTCACACGGTCCAGGAAAACAGAAAACAACACAAAAGCATACACCCAAACACAACTGGCCCTTCAGCCAAACGGTGCCCGGGAGAGGGCCGGAGCACGGATGCACTCTGTGGGGCGGGAACCCTGGAAGGCTTCCTGGAGGAAATGACGCTCAGGTAAAACATGCAGACAGAGGTGAGCACCCCAGTTGCTGGCCCCTGCCCCAGGCAGCATCCTGCCCCGGCCTGGCGGCTGGTCCTGGGCGCCCAGGGTGCCCGCAGGCCCCAAGCCGACCTGATTCACACGGCGCAGTGGGGACACGTCCACGGCCTGCCGCCTCACGGTTCCAGCTCGCCCAATGCGGGTGGAGTCCTCCCGGGGGCCGCTGTTGATGATGGCGTTCACCAGGACCTGCAGGGGGTTCTGGGGGGCGCGGGGGGACACGCATGAGCCAGACGCCGAGCCCGCGTCCCTCCCCGTCCCTGGAGGACCCCGGCATGCCTGTGGTGGGGGCGCTGTTGGCTTCGGGTGCCTGAGGGTACCCTCCCTGCCTGGCCCCGGGCCCTACCTCGCCAGTGAGCAGGTGGATGATCTCGAAGGCGTGCTTGACGATGCGCACGGTCATGAGCTTCTTGCCATTGTTGCGGCCGTGCATCATCATGGAGTTGGTGAGGCGCTCCACGATGGGGCACTGCGCCTTGCGGAAGCGCTTGGCCGCATAGCGGCCCGCGCTGTGGGGCAGGTACTTGGCGTACTTCTCCTTGACAGCAATGTAATCCTGGGGCAGCGGAAGAGCGGACGGAGGGAGGTCACTCAAGAGCAGGAAGGACATCGGAAGGTAGCAGGGGACCCAGCACCCGCTTATGGGAGCCCACACCCACCTGTGGGGCTTTGAATGTGAGCCCCTGCCTGCCACAGAAATTAAAATCTAAGCAAGTGACCCTTGGAAGGAAAGCTATGACACCTAGACAGAGTATAGTTAAAAGCTGTGGTTTTTCCAGTATGTACAGATCTGAGAGTTGGACCATAAAGAAGGCTGAGCGCTGAAGAACTGATGCTTTCGAACTGTGTGGTGCTGGAGAAGACTCTTCAGAGTCCCGTGGGCTGTAAGGAGAGCAAACCAGTCAATCCTAAAGGAAATCAACCCTGAATATTCATTGCAAGGACTGATACTGAAACTCCAATACTTTGGCCCCCTGACGCTAAGGACTGACTCAATGGAAAAGACCCTGATGCTGGGAAAGACTGAAGGCGGAAGAGGAGGACAGAGGATGAGATAGCTGGATGGTACCACCGACTTAATGGACGTGAATCTGAGCAAGCGCCAGGGCACAGTGAGAGAGCGGGAAGCCTGGTGTGCTGCAGCCCACGGGCTGCCCAGAGTGAAGTCAGAGTCAGCGACCAAGCAACAATGTGCCTTCACAAGGTCACGAGTAGAGCGCGTCCCTGACGATGGGAGGAGGTTGTGGAGAGCTAGGGACATGACAGCTCACAACTCCAGTTCTAAAAGTGCCCGTCACTCTTCACTGACATTTTCTATCAAGTAATTCTTCGCTCTCCTGTGCACTGTAGAGTATTCAGTAGCACTCACCGCTGACACCCAAACGTGTGCCCAGACACTGCCGAGTGTTCCCTAAAGGGCTGATGGGGATCCATCCCAGAGAAAAAATCAGTCAACAATCTTGCCTATGAATATATACAGGTTCCAAGACACTATCTAGTGAACACTAAATCACTGGGCGAGGGGCCGAGTCAGAGGACTCCATGCACCTGAAAAGGACTATTTCTGACCTATTTCCAGAATGAACCCTACATAAAAAAAGTCACCTACCACATACAAAGGAGAACATATGAGTTTCTACATACAATGAGTTTCTACAAAACCACAGACTGACAGGAAGGAATACAGGATTCTGACACAGGCATGACAGACTGGAGTCTCGTCTGGAGAGAGCCATTTGCACAAACAAAACTATACAGAGAGGGGTACACGCAGGGACTTGCACTGTGCAAGAAAAAACTGTGAACACCAAACACCCCGGCAAGCGTGCGGTTAAGTTGCTGGGCTCCATGGTAGAGTCCAACACAGCTTTGTAGTGAGAGTTTTTTTTTTTAATATTTATTTATTTGGCGGCACAGGGTCGTAGTTGCAGCACGTGGGATCGAGTTCCCTGACCAGGGACTGAACCTGGGCCCCCTCCACCGGGAGAGCAGAGTCTTGGCCCCTGGACCATCAGGAAGTCTGACAGGGAGAATCTTGATACCATGCTGACTTCTGCTTCCCTGGCCTCTTGGAGCACACCAGGGAAAGTGAAAAATTGTTTTTACGGTATTAAAGTTTTGTACCAAAAAAGCAAGAAGGAAAAAAATAAAGGCGAACACACGTGACAGACCATCATGTGACCTGCCAAGACTAAAACATTTACTATCTGGTCATTGTAAGTTTGCAAACCTCCTCCAACAAACCCATGAAATGAAACAGCTCTAGAAGACACTCAGAGTGAAAACCAGGCTTGCATTTTCTGTCGGGCTCAGTGCCTAGGTACTGTGATATACGTGAAAAGTGAAAGCTGCTCAGTTGCGTCGGACTTTTTGTGACCCCCCTGGAGTGGGTAACCTATCCCTCCTCCAGCGGATCTTCCCGATGCAGGAATCAAACCGGGGTTCCCTGCATTGCATAGAAGCCACAAATACCAATGCTGGTCGGGTGGCATCACAATGAACGTGAGTTTGAGGGAACTCCGAGAGACAGTGAAGGACAGGGAAGCCTGATGTGCTGCAGTTCATGGGGTCACAAAGAGTCAAACACGACTTAGCCCCTGAACAACAATACTAACGCAGTCACAAAACATCAATTTCTTTTTGTAAAGGCCCCACAAATGTCCTGATGAGCCCAAGCGTAAAACACTGCGGGGGCCAACGCAGCAGGGGAGAGCTCCCATCTTCCAATTCAGAACCTATTACCAGCGGGAGGGATCCAGACTGCGATACTGGCAAAAAAAAAAAAAAAAAGGCAGAGACCAAGGAAATAGAGCTCAGAATCCGGAAATAAACCCTTCCACCTTTGCTGAATTAATATTCAACAACAGTGCCAGGACTATTCAATGGGATAAATAATCCCTTCAACAAAGGTGCGGGATACATACATATACCATATAAATGAGACTTAAGTAACATTTCATGGCGTAAATTTGTTAAGATGCACAAAACTCCAGAAGACAAAAATCAAATGTGCTACGACAACTGGATTTTCTCACACAAAATAATAATTTGGGGCTCGTACACTTAAAATGCTTGTGCACATGGAGGGACGAGGGTTTTGGTAATCTTAGGGCTCCTGGACCAGCATGCCCTCAGACACTGAGGGACAACTGGAAAGTGTTTAGATTTTCAGGCATTTGAATGTTTGTAATTTTACTCCAGAGCACAACTTCTGAACTTGATGAATAGTGCCCATTTTTATTTAATTCTAAAATATATAATTCAAATGTTAGAGCTTGAACGAAATAGTATTGCTTTGCCATTTTCAATATTTGAGTAAAATAAGAAACACCTTTAAAAAACAAAATATATAAAACTAAAAAAACTAAGTTTTCTGTTTATTTCACTACAACACAAAAAATCTAAACCACCTGCGGGATGTGATAATTACTGTGGAAGGAACCATCTCCTGGGAAAAACTGTAGCAACCTCTAACGGGATACAAAGAAAAACAGGTATGGCGGGTGTGGTGGGCCAGGAATCCCTCCTTTACCTGTCCCACCTTCAACTCTACGAGGGAGAAAGGCTACAAGTTTCAAGTGACCCCGCCCCCAGCTGGGGAACATAATCGTAACACCCTCCACACCTGCAGTGAAATGTCATTGATCTGGACGTCATCGGTGCTCCACTTTCCAAAGAGCTTGATGTCGGGGGTCTCTGCTACTGCAGGCGCAGCTGTTTCCCACTCCGTCATCCTAGAGATAAAAACCGTCAAAGCGCAGGCATACATATCACTGATGCTGAGGCCAGCTTAGAGCACAACCTGCTAAGTGGGAAATGACCAGCAACCAAAGAACGCTGGGAATCTCTGGGGCCACCGTGTTCAATCCTAGAAAAACCACTCATCTGTCAGCAAGCCACACCTGTCTCTTACCCAGCAATCCTGAGGCCCAGAGCTGACAGGCACCCCCCAACAGTTGCAGGGCGGCCCAGGGATGGGCAGGTTGAGTCCAAATGCCCTGACGCTGCATCCGCTACAATTCAAACCCCAACCATGTTCTTCCAGGGCTCTGTGAACCTACAGATCCACAACTTTCCTCTGGACTCAGCTCCTTCATCAGTAAAGTATACGAGTTCCGTGTTTTACCAACACAAAAGTTGGAGTCCGACCCCGAGGGGATCATCAGGGGCTGTTATTTAGGAGAAAGCGTCTCCAAAGTGTGAGTCTTGTATGCAAGGAATTTTATTACGTAAATAAAGTACAACTGCAGAGACCAAGGCAACCGCCAGCACCTTCTCCAGGACGCCGCGAGGCAAGGCTACGGCGGCGGCGGGGCTGAAGCGAGAGGGCGAGGGTAACTTTCCCCGCGCCTCCATCCGGTCACCCGCACGAGGAAAGCCCCCGGGCGCGGGGCGCACCCACCGCTTCCGGAAGACCCAGGATCGCCCCTCCGAGACCCCCTACTCCGCGGCAGGCTCACCTGAAGACACAGCCGAGGGGTCTCTACCGCTCGGCGTTGACCACGCGCCGCCCAGGCACAGACAGGAAGAGGCCGCGCACCGCGGGCCAAGGCCTTTAACGGCAGCGAGAACTTCCGGGTCAGCGGAGGTGGCGCGTGCGCATACGGACACGGCCTGGTAATGGACCAATCCGGAACGAGTATGTAAACGCGCCCTCAGGGCCAGACGGAACACGTTAACATTCGGCGCATGCGTTCTCGCAGAAGTGGGACCAAAGCCAGTCTGGCGGAAGTCCAACTTCCAGCCCTTGAAAGCTCGTGGAGGGGCACTTGCACAGGCGCAGAGGTCTCTTTGAGGCCAACGCCGCCATGTCTAATGAGGTCAGAAGTCTGGCCCGCGTTGATCGCTACACCGACACGCACGCGTTGCCGGCCGGGTCGGCTGAGTGGTGCCGGGAGGTCTCGACTGCGCACCGCTGTGGTCCCGGCCCCGAGCGTGTGGCCAGGCTCCACTCGAGTGTCCGCCTCCCCCACACCCCCGCGGCCGGGGTTGCTTGGGGCCTGAGCCTCCGAGGGGGGACCCCTCGCTTCACCCCCTGCCGGGTCCTCCCCCCAGTGTCTCTTAGTGCCCGCGTTTCCTGACCCATTCCGCGTGCGGGAGGAGATCGGGGAGGGGTTCTGGGGGACAGCTCCCTCCCTTTCTGATTCAGCTAGGGCCTGTGCTGCTGAGCTCTCTAGTCGAGTGCATGGGCCGCACCGTGCGGGTGCCCTGTCCACTCTGCAGCCGCACTCAGTGACCCCGGCGATCGGCGTGGAGAGCACGTGCCAAGAGTCACACCCCCAGCCTAGACCCTGGAGCCGAGCTGGGAGGTGGATGCCTCCTCGGCGGGCTTCGCAGACGCAGCGACCACCAGCTGTACACCCTTGCTGGCTGCAGATGGCAGGAAGCAGCACCCGGCAGAACTGAGTCTCCTGAGCTTCCTCACCTCCAAGTGCCCATCTCAACCTCCACCGGTGGGAGTTCCCCTTCTGAGACCCGAAGGGGCTCAGCCTCGCGACTCAGGCGGTCCTTCATTTGTCTCCAGCAACCCCACTTGTCCACCGTTCCGGCATATGCATTGCGGGTGCTCAGTAGCTGCGATGTTTGTTGACTGACTGACTGACTATAAAGACTCGCTCCCACCCCATCTCAATGCCTGAAGCTTTTCAGAAACTGGACTGTCTCAATCGCAGCTCATGTCTTTGTCCAGGGCGGGACACAGGCCTTGAAGCTGGTCTGCACAGGGAATCAGACCTCAGGCTCGGGGGGGTGGAAGTCTGGGAGCTGCGCCCAGAGGCCAAGCCCCCCCCACCACCACCCCGCAGCCTGTGGCCTTCCCCTGGCCTCTGCCCTCTCTGTGCAGGGCAGCAGTTGGGCTTCCCACCATGGTCTGTGGGGATGGGGAGGGGCTGAGTAGCCTCTGTCTGGTCCTAGGGGACGCAGCTGGGGAAGTGCTTCCCAGAGGAAAGCAGGAAGCTAGGAGTGGGCACTGGGCACCCTCACTCAGCAGGATCCAGAGGCCCTTCCCCCCAAACCCTGCCTCCTTCTCCTCAAAAGCTGACAAGGGCCCACCCCTCTGAACCTGTTTCCCCTGTCTGTGAAAATGAGAACTAAATCAAACAAGGTGGGTGAGGAGTCTGTGGCCTGGCCATCAGTGGTCACTTGATAATGGACATCTTTACAGACCGGACAAGAGTGACCACCGAGCAGTGACGAGCAGGTGGGAGGACCTGCAGTGGAGCCCTCTGTGGTGGGGGTCGGGGGTCACCTTGCTCAGCGGAAGATCACACACCATTTGCCAGGGCTAGAGCAGTCCCACCTCTCCAGGTCCCGACACAGGCACAAAGTCCGGAGTCTGATCCTGTAAGCCTCGGGATGCTGGTACTGTGTTCTCCAGGCTGGAGGGGGCAAGGCTCTGCAAACCCCACCCCACCCCCAATTCCTGGTGCAGCATGTTCACTCTGGGCTAAGGAGCCCTGGCCATCCTCTGTGCCCTGGTTTTCCAACTGCTTCGTGAGGGTGGAATGTCAGGCTTGTTCTCTGTGTATCCCCAGCTGGAAGTACAGCCTCTGCTCACAGTAACTGCTGGATAAACGACGGATGAAAGGATGGATGTGGCACGTCTCCTGAGTCTTGCTGCTCCCACTGTGGGCTTCAGGCAGACACCGAGTCACTGGGCCTCCTTCCTCCATGAGACACCAATTTCAGACCCATAGTCCTTCTGTCCCCTGTTCAGAACACCTCCTCACCTGGTTCTGTCCCTCTTCCTGGCCACCTCTTAAAAAAAAAGAAAATTAAAATTTTTATTTCTATTTGGCTACACCGGCTTAGTTGTGGCATGTAGGATCTAGTTCCTTGACCAGGGATCCAACCCTGGCCCCCTGCCTTGGGAGCACAGAGTCTTAGCCACTGGACCACCAGGGAAGTCCTCCTGGCCACCTCTTAATCAAGGTCAGCCTTGAGAAACCCTTTCCTAATCCCAGGTAGGCATTAGGAATCCAGGAGTCAGACCATTTGCTCTTCAGAGCAACTTTATCAGGTAGTCATGGAGGCCCAGAGAGGTGCAGTGACTCGCCCAGGGTCACACAGCAAAAGGGGGCGGGGCTGGAAGTCTAAGCTGGTTGCCCCAGAACCTGACCTCTCCTCCCTCAGCTGGCCTCTCCGCTTCTCTGCATCGTGTCTCCCCCAGTGCCAGGGAGCTCAGCACCTACAAAGTGCCCAATAACTATGTGTCCAATGAACAATGAGCCCAATCAACTCTAGGCCTTTCCACTGGATCTGGCATGATTCAGAGAGGGGCTCTTTCTGCCCCCTAAGCTCCTCTCTTATTAAAGAAAAGGTTCACGAACCAGTAACCACATAATTACCAAGGAAGGGTGGTCTCTTTGATTTCAAACCTGCTCAAAGAAACGAACGAATGTGAACAACAAGCATGTGTATCCTTCCTGCCACCTGCCCCCACCCACTACCCACGCACATACAGAGCAACCGCGCCCATTTCCTTTGCAGAGAGCAAGCTGATCTTTCCCACTGCCCCGGCCACTGAGCGTCAGTTTGGGCTCACAGGGATGGGTGGCCTGTCCAGGACGCTTGTTGTAGGACTAGAGCTCAAGGCAAGGGAGGCGCCCGGGCCAGCCCGCCTGCTCACCTCCGGGCCGAGCCCGAAGACGAACGGCTAGTCTAAGCCCGTTCCCCGTCCTCAGTTTGCTTAGCTGTAAATCAGGACCACATGTTCAGGGTGGCTCTTCGGAATGAGGGCCAGAGGGGGCAACAGGACAGCAAGTGCAGGGCTGGGGTGGCGATGCCGGAGCAGCTGCAGACCTGTCTCCTCACTTGGCAGCACTTAGGACAGGGTATTAATAGGGGCTCTCAGAGGCTTGGATTAAGGGTAAGTCCAGAAACACATTTCGAACTTCCAAATATCCAGAGTTAGTGGGTACAGCATCTCAAATTTTGGAGGCCAGATGTATGAATTCAGAAGTCTCACAGATACAGACACTAGCGGCTGCGATCTGGAGATGCGGGGCACAAATTCGGAGAGAAAGGGGCACCGGGACTTGAGGAGTGGGAACCCAACGCCTTAACTGGGTGAGAAACGGCCACAGGGATTTCGGGGGTGGGACCCATGGCAGGAACTGGGGTAGAACCTGGCGTCCGGACTCGTCGGAACTAGAGGCGGGAACTTACGTTAGGCCGGAGCAGGAGGACCTGGCCGTGGGGATTTCGCGGGGGGAGTCTAACGGCACAGTTCAAACGTTCGGGGGAACGCTCAGGCCTCCCTCTGTCCTGCGCGTGGAACCGACTAACAGCCGGCACCCACACCGAAAGCCCCGCCCTCCCCTGGGCACGACCAATCACTAGCGTGGAAGTGATTGCCAGTGGGATGGCGCCATGTGTCTCCAAGGCGATGGCGAATCGCAGGAAGGGCCCAGCTTTACCCGGACGCTGGAGCACCTACCGCCGCCTGCGGAGACGGGCTGGGGCGCGGAAAAGGTGGTGGTCGCCACGGTAACCGGGAGGCCGGGCCAAGGCCGGAGACGATCGCCGGCTCCTCTCCCGCCGGGTGCTCAGCCGCTGAACGCCGAGAGGGAGGCGGTAGCGCGTGGGTGCTGCCCTGGGGTGGGGTTGGGGTCGCGTCCTTATGCCCGTAGGGGATGGGGCGGGGTCACAGAGCTGGGGTGAGGGTTCGGGGCAGATCAGCCCCCCGGTCGTGGGCCGTGGCTGCGTGTCTGGCTGCATGGGTCCAGTCCAGGATGCGTGGCTTTCTTGTCTGGGCCTCAGTTTTCCCATCTGTGAAGTGGGGATGTAACTGGTGATGGAAGTAAACTCCAATGCTGCAAAAAACAGTATTGCATAAGAACCTGGAATGTTAGGTCCATGAATCAAGGCAAATTGGAAGTGGTCAAACAGGAGGTGGCAAGCGTGAACATCGACATTTTAGGAATCAGTGAACTAAAATGGACTGGAATGGACGGCTTTAACTCAGATGACCATTATATCTACTACTGTGGGTAAGAATCCCTTAGAAGAAATGGAGTAGCCATCATAGTCAACAATAGAGTCTGAAATGCAGTACTTGGGTACAATCTCAAAAGAGACCGAATGACCTCTGTTCATTTGCAAGGCAAACCATTCGATATCGCAGTAATCCAAGTCTGTGCCCCAACCAGTAATGCTGAAGAAGCTGAAGTTGAGCGGTTCTATGAAGACCTATAAGACCTAAAACTAACACCCTCAAAAATGTCCTTTTCATGATAGGGGACTGGAATGCAAAAGTAGGAAGTCAAGAGATACCTGGAGTAACAGGCAAATTTGGCCTTGGAGTACAGAATGAAGCAGGGCAAAGGCTAACAGAGTTTTGCCAAGAGAACGCACTGACATCCTCTTCCAAAAACACAAGAGAAGACTCTGCACATGGGCATCACCAGATGGTCAATTCTGAAATCAGATTGATTATATTCTTTGCAGCCAAAGATGGAGAAGCTCTATACAGTCAACAAAAACAAGACTGGGAGCTGACTGTGGCTCAGATCATGATCTCCTTATTGCCAAATTCAGACTTAAATTGAAGTAGGGAAAACCACTAGACCATTCAGGTCTGACCTAAATCAAATCCCTTACAATTATACAGTGGAAGTGACAAATAGATTCAAGGGATTAGATCTGATAGAGTGCCTGATGAACTACGGATGGAGGTTCATGACATCGTACAGGAGGCAGTGATCAAAACCATCTCCAAGAAAAAGAAATGGAAAAAGGCAAAATGGTTCTCTGAGGAGGCCTTACAAATAGCTGGGAAAAGAGAAGCTAAAGGCAAAGGAGAAAAGGAAAGATATAACCGTTTGAATGCACAGTTCCAAAGAATAGCAAGGAGAGATAAGAACACCTTCCTCAGTGATCAGTGAAAAGAAATAGGAAAGACTAGAGATCTCTTCAAGAAAATTAATGATACCCGGGGAACATTTCATGCAAAGATAGGCAAAATAAAGGACAGAAATGGTATGGACCTAACAGAACCAGAAGATATTAAAAGGAGGTGGCAAGAATACACAGAACTGTACAAAAAAGATCTTCATGACCCAGATAATCACGATGGTGTGATCACTCACCTAGAGCCAGACATTCTGGAATGGATGTCAAGTGGGCCTTAGAAAGCATCACTATGAACAAAGCTAGTGGAGGTGATGGAATTCCAGTTGAGCTATTTCAAATCCTGAAAGATGATGCTGTGAAAGTGCTGCACTCAATATGCCAGCAAATTTGGAAAACTCAGCAGTGGCCACAGGAGTGGACAAGGTCAGTTTTCATTCCAATCCCAAAGAAAGGCAATGCCAAAGAATGTTCGAACTACCACACAATTGCATTCATCTCATACACTAGCAAAGTAATGCTCAAAACTCTCCAAGTGAGGCTTCAACAGTAAGTGAACCATGAACTTCCAGATGTTCAAGCTGGATTTAGAAAAGGCAGAGGAACCAGAAATCAAATTGCCAACATCCCTTGGATCATGGAAAAAGGAAGAGAGTTCCAAGAAAACATCTATTTCTGCTTTATTGACTATGCCAAAGCCTTTGACTGTGTGTATCACAATAAACTGTGAGAAATTCTTAAAGAGATGGAAATATCAGACCACCTCACCTGTCTCCTGAGAAATCTGTATGCAGGTTGGGAAGCAACAGTTAGAACTGAACATGGAACAACAGACTGGTTCCAAATAGGGCAAGGAGCGCATCAAGGCCGTGTACTGTCGCCCTGCTTATGTCACTTCTGTGTGTGTGCTTCCTCTGTCGCTTAGCTGCTGCGAAACAAATGGGGAATGAAGTTTTTCCTTTTTAACTTTTCCTAAAGGTGAAAATCCTCTTCAAAGATTTCTTTCATTTAGCAAAAATAGATTCTAATGTACATCTTTCTTCACAGCAAAGTGGCATAAAGCAAACTTTTTAAGAGTGGAGGATACATATATTGGGGTGCTTTGTTACTCAATCGTAGATAGCTGCCCAGATGTTAGGACAAGTGGGCCACTGAAATGTTGTAAAAGCAAAAATGGGATGCTTTCCAATTTCCTAATACCTACTTATTGGAGAAGAGATGGAAAATTTATGATCACAGAGGTATAAAGAGATGGCCCACAGCCCCAGACCCACCCAGAGGCAGCTGCAGGGAGCTGAGTGCCAGAAATAGTTTCCTGGTGAGCTCTGTTTTGCACCCTTTGTTTCCACTGGGCAACTTCGGTGCGGAGTTTCAGGGCACTCACGTCTGCGTGGAGCTGAGTGGGGAGGGACAGGCCAGGGCCCTGCTCATTCCTGCGGCTGCGTCGCTCTGCCGTTTCTGTCATCACACCCCCTCTGCTGACCGGCTCTCCAGCCTCCCTCTTATATGGAGCATCGTGAGCACATTTAGGGCCCTCCCGGATGACTCAGGACACTCTCCCTGTCTCCTGATCGCTGATCAGATCTGCAAAGTCCTCTGTGCCATATGAGGTGGCACACTCGCAGGCTCTGGAGATTAGGATGTGGATCTAGTTGGAGTCCGTCATTCTGCTGACCACACGTACACGCTGCACTTCACACGCGGGTCAGCAGCAGCTCCATCGTGGGGCTGGCCCAGCCACCAGATGGCAAGCACTGAGCGCGGCTTGTCAGATGGGCAGTCTGGGAGGATGTTCAGGACAGCTGGTGAAGAGGGTGGGTCTGAGGAAGGTGGAGGTCAGCACAGGGCTAGGTGTCAGAGGGGTGAGAGAGGACAGTGGAGGGGAGGGGAGAAACTGAGCCTGGCGAGGCCAGGAGTTGCCTCTTGACCACATACTTGAGTCCACTGAAGCGGCTGCCTGCAGCGCCTGCTTTTTCTTTTTTTTGTTTGCTAATCCGAGCCGCTTGTGGATCTTAGTTCCCCAGCCAGGGACTGAACCCCTGCCTGCTGCATGGGTCCTGACCACGAGACCGCCAGGGAAGGCCCTGAAACTCCTTTCTGTATGTCTTCCCCCTCTTTACTGCTTTCAAGACTCTTAAGGAAATCCGGCCAAGTCATCCAGAATCCCTCAGTCACTGAAGTTTGCTTTTCCCCTCTTAGGAACGGCCAGCCTCTCCATTCCTCAGCTTTTCCATGTCCTGCAAGGAGGATCCTGAGTTGGAGGCTGGCCCCAGGGCGGATGCTCCAGCCAAGTGCCCTGAGCAGGCTGATGCCCCATGAGCTGTCCTGGGACCTCAGGCGAGGCCGAGGTGGAGCCTGGGCCCCCAGCAGACAGAGCTAAGAGACCCCCTCCTGTGTGTGTGTGTGGGGGGGGGGGTGGCAGGACAGCTGGCCCAGGGCACAGGCTCCCTGAGCACAGGCTCCCCGGGCGGGGGCCCGGTGTGAGCCCCGGTCCAGGAGCCTGATATTTCAAGGGACCTCATGCGGGAACTCCCTCTTCAGTTCCCTGTGTGGCCAGGGGTCTTGCCCCTAAAAACCCCCTGTAGCCCACCAGGGCACTCAAGTACTTTTCGGGTGCTGCTCCCAGCATAAGCCCTAGGGGCAGGGGGTGGGACAGGAGGTCATCCTCGGCAACCAGCTTCTGTAAAGCAGGCCCTGCAGCCAACCCCAGCCAAACAAGTCCCTCACACAGGTGCCCACGTCCCCCCTCCGGGACTGCCCAGCAGCAACAGGGCCTGTGGGAGGCGGGCTTGAGGCAGCAGGTAAGTCACTCCAGGGAGTGGCCCTTTCTGTGCACCCAGAGCAGGAGGTCCTCTGGCAAGAAGGAGCAGCTCCTTCAGCAGCAGTGTGCCCACAGGCTTGAGAGGCCCCAATTCTGTAAGCCTGTTGAGCGCGGGGAGACCACGTCTTCAGCACAAGGGTCTTCAGCTCGTGCCGGGGCCTGCCCACACCCCGCGGGCACCCACGCACCTCCCCTCCTCTGCAGCCTCTCTGGCAAGGCCTTGCTGTTCCACTAGGGTAGGCACGCGGGCAAGCGGCCCTCTGCGTGCCGGTCAGCCACCGCTCCAACCTCAGAGCGTGGTGGGCCCCACCAACAGCTTCAAGCAAGCCCTGACACTGCCGCTGGGCAGGGAGACAGGCCTCACTGAGGCAGGGCATTCGATGTCCAGACACCCACAAGGATGGAGAAGGGGACACACAGTGGGAGCAGCCCGGCGGGGCCGCTGAGCGCCACCCGGGGGCCCCGTCGGCCGACATCCTCGCGTGTGTCCGTGTGGTTGCGGCGCAGGAGTCCGGTGGGGGCGGGCACCGACGCGGGCTACATAGCGGGTGGGGGGCCTAACGGCACATCCCGCCCGGCAGAGCGAGCAGGCTCCGCGTCACCTGTGGGCCCCGGGGGTCGCGGCTCTGGAACGCGGCTGCACAGACTAGAATCTGCCCCGGAGCTCTGACACCCAGATGCCCGAGACCCGCTCCGAGATTCTGATTTCACCTCTGGGAGCGACCCGCTCACCGGGACCTTTCAGAGCAGCCCGGGTGTTTCCACCCGCGACCCTTCCACGCCTTTCCCAGTCCGTATGTCCCAGAAGTCTGGCAGGGGACACGGACTATTAAGCATCGTCCTGGCCAGTCGCCAGCTTCTCCCGGGCCAGGCGCGCCCGGGAGTGCCGGGTCCCGTACGCCATCTCCTTGGCGACGACGCAGGCTCCCTCCCTGCAGGCGCCCGTTACCACGGCAACCGGAGTCCTTGGGCGGACGGAGAGCCAAGCGCGGCAGGACTACACTTCCCAGCAGCCCCCGCGAGCGGGGCGCACCAGACGGCTCAGTGGGTCAAGAAGCAGCCCGCAGTGCCGGAGACTCAGAGGCGCGGGTTCGATCCCTGGGCCGGGAAGATCCCTGGAGGGGGGCACGGCAGCCTGCTCCAGTGTTCTTGCCTGGAGAAGCCTATGGACAGAGGAGGCTGCGGGCTGCGGTCCGTGGGTCCGCAAAGAGTCGGACGCCACTGAAGGGACTGCGCGTGCACCCGCGGGGACGGGGTCCCGCCCGTCCTCGCAGCCGCGCCCCGCTTCAGAGCCGCGGCCCGGAGCAGGAGGGTGGAAGGCTCCGCGCTGCGAGCGGGCGGGGACCCGGGGACCCGCGCCGGCCACCCCGGCGAGCCACGGGCATCTCGCGCGTTCCCGCGACCCCAGCCTGCAGGCGGGGCGCCGACAGCGCCATTCACCGCCGCCACCCCGGCTCCCACCCCAGCGCCGCACGCGGGGTCCCGGCGGGGGCGGACCGGCGCACTTCCGGTCCGCGGGCCCCGTCCGGGCGGGCGCCGCTGTCGGCCGTCCAGTTCCGGGCGGGCCTGTCCTTTGTGTTTCTGGCTCCGGCTCCCGCGTTCCGGTCGTGGAGGCCGAGGCCCGGGCGGCTGCACCCCCGGAGGACGGGCGTGGGAGGGAGTTTGGCCGCTCGGAGACGGCGCTCCTCCCGCCCTCCCGTGCAGGGACAGACGCTGGGGTTCTCCGGGGCCCTCGGTGGGCGTGCGGTTGGCTTAAGATAAGAGGTGGTGGAGCCGCCCCCGGCCTGCCCTCCGCGCTTCAAAGCTGGCTCTGTTGATTTCCAGGAAAATCTTAGCAGCCTCAGGGGTCGTGTCCAGGTGCTGAGGACGCTGAGCCTCGCTCACCTCTTGCCCACGGAAGCTGGCATGCGGTTCTGCAGGACGCGGCCCGGGAGACATTGTCCCCAGCCTCCCTGCGGGCCCGAAGGTCCTCGAGCCCTAATCTCTTTCACCGGCAGCCAGTTAGGAAGGCTGGGCCAGCCCGCAGCGTGGAGGTCGTGGTCTCCCAGGGCAGACGGGAGGTTACTGTCAGACACCTGGAACAGCTGCAGTTCGCGGTCAGGGACAGGCTCTCGGCTGCCCTCGCCGAGCGCAGCCCCAGATCCTGGGTCCGTGGCTCGATGGTGCAGCCTCGGAGCAGGGCGGGAGAGGCAGAGACACAGCCACGCTCTGCAGCTTCCACCTGCCAGCTCGAGCGCTGGGAGGCCGGTTTCTGGCCCAGCAGATGTGCAGAGGAGCCACCTGTGGGGGCAGGGTGTCTGGAGGCACCCTCAGCCCTGCCTCCTGTGAGTACGCGGCCCCTTCCTGCAAGACGGGGCTGCGGCTTCCAGGTACCACTCCGTGACCCGCGACCCTCTGTCCTGCACTGAGCAGTCACCCGAGGGAATCACGGGCGGTCAGGAGAGGCCGCCTCCCCATGCAACCCACCCATCCTGTCGAGGGTGCTGAGCTGGTCTCCGCACGTGTGGCTACAACTGACTGGGCTTGATTCAGTTCTACAGGCCAGGCATCTGAGATCAAGATGTTGGCAGGGCCACAGCCTCCGAAGGCTTGGCACTCTGGGGTCCCCTTCTCTGTGAGGGGCCGGGTCACACTTGGGTTGCAGCTGTACAAAGAGAAGGGGTGGCGGGGTCCCCACATCAGCACTCACGGCTCCCTTGCGCGTGAGGACCCCAGGTCCTCGCCTGCTGGCGTCCCTGGGCTGGCCCCATTGGTAGGGGTTCCTGGCCGCCCCCCAGCAGCTCTGCAGTTGGTCCCCTGCGGGGTCAGCCTGGCTTCTTGGAGGCAGACCAAGGAAATCTGTCAAACCTGCGGAGGCAGAGACTCAAGCGAGGCTGGGGAGGTAGCAGCCCGGGCCTGCCCTGCAGACCACCCCCCACCAGAGAGGAAGGCCGAGCCCTGTGAGAGGCGGACGCTGGATGAGGCGGGCAGTGGTGGGAGCCAGGGCTCAGGTCAGACCAAGCGAGCCGCGTGTCCTGCCGGGGTCGGGCCTCGCGGAGTCGCAGCTCCTTCTCTGGTGACTGAAGAGCCCTGCGCTTGGCCTCCACAGGGCGTGGCCCTGCGCCCCAGCACGCTGCCCATGATTCCCCGCAGGTGTCTCCATCTTGCCACAACGCATTTTCTTCTTGAAGCGAGTGGAGTAAGAGACACCTGGTTGAAGAGAAGCTGTGCCCTGGGGAGAGTGCTGTCAACCCCGCATTAATCTTCTGATGCAAAATCTGCGTGCTGTGCAGTCAGCTTGCCCATGGACAGGAAGCTGATGTTTTATTGTACCTAACAATTCCCAGGACCTTGTCTTTATTATAAAAATATTGCTAAACACACAGGCACTCATCTCCTGTCGGTGCAGTATCGTCCCTCCGGCCGGGGCTCGGGTGACTCCTGGAGGCTGGTGGGTGGGCTGGCCCCAGCCACCCCAAGTGGACACCCCAGCATGCCAAAGGCAGGAACACCGTATGCTCTGAGTGCCTTCTGTTTCTGAGATGCAATTCACAGAACATAATGGAACCATTTCAAAGTGTACAGTTCCGGTTGGTTTTTATTTTTATTTTTTAGTTCCTGTATTTTCTGTGCTGTGCCATCGTCATCATCACTAATTCCAGTACATTTCCACACCCCAAAGTGAAACTCCGCTTGTTAAGCCATTACTCCCCTTCATTCCTCCCCTCAGCCCCTAGCAACCACTAATTCACTCTTTGGATCTGCTTGTTCTAGATTTTTCATATAAATGGAATCATGCAACATGTGGCCTTTTGGTGTCTGGCTTCTTTCCCTGGCCGTGATATTTTCTGTGGTCTGACCACGTACCAGTATTTCATTCCTTTTTATTGCTGAGTAATATGGCATCCTATGGGGTAGACCACAGTTCATTTAGCCATTCATCAGTTGATGGACATTTGGGTGGTTTCCACCTTTTGACGGTTAGGGGAAATTCTGCATTGAACATTAGCGTACCAGTGTTTGCTTGAACGCCTGTTTTCATTTCTCTCAGGTGGACACGTGGGACTGGGCGTGTGATGTGCTGTTTGACCACTGGGGACACGTCTGGGCGGCCGTCCACAGTGGCTGGCTGCGCTGCTTTCCGTTCCCAGCTGCCACCGGAGGGTGCATTCTGCACTTGCCTTTCCCCGGACAGCTCTTCCCGCCCATCTGTCCTCGCAGGGCAGACTCTGTGTGGGCTGGGTGCTGGATGCCCCTGAGCAGTTAGGCCGCAGTGGGTGACACGACAGGGCCTGCCGCCCACCGCTCCGCCTGTCCTGGCGCATGAGGGACGCCTTTTGGAACCTGCGGCTGGTCTACTTGCTTGCACAACAGGCTTCAAATTCTAGAGAAACCCCTCCCTCGACCTCCCCAGGAGTCGCGGCTGCTGACCCCAGCTCCGTCGGCCTCGGCTGGCGTCCACGTGGGTCAGGTTGTTCCCGCCTGCTGCTGGGACGGTGGGCAGCTGAGCCCCTGGCTGCCTGCCCCCCAGCGCACCCGTTCTCTGGGAGCTGCACAGTCGGTGTCTCGGGTGGACAGGCGGCATGGCAGCTGGCCCACCTCCCGCCTGGGACGAGCATCCTCGGACTCCAGCCCCTGAGCTTCTCCGTCACATCCTCCCACGTGGGGACGGGTGAGCATCAGGGCCCTGAGGCCAGTTCGGCCTGGGGCCTGGCATGCCAGTGTTCACCATCACCCGAATATCCTCACGCCTCCTTGGAGAGGGGGCTCCCAGCACCCATCCTTTGGTCTCGAGCTCCAGCTGGCTAATTTGTCAGGTGGAGAAACCGAGGGACCACGTGGCGAGTTGCCACAGAGCGCGGGAGGCACTGGATTTCCAAGGAATGACCCGATCGATGCCACCAGTGGGGGGAGAGGCCGTCACCTCCCCGGGTTGAAGGCCAGGCCCACACAGGCCCGGACGGGACGGGAGATTGTGCAATGGCCACGTGTGTGTGTGATGAGTGTGTGGGATGTGTGACCTGTGTGAGAGCCTCAGGTCCCGCCTGTCCACATGGCCTCCTTGGTTCTCTGGGGAATGCCTCAGACCAGCTACGTGCCGAACGCAGGACCAGACGGGCCGCTCTCGCTCGGGGCTCTCGGCTTCCGGATGACGAGCAGCCCCAGCGGGCGGCCGCAGCTCCTGCGGCCCCTCACTGTCCGCGGGCGCGCCTTCCTCTGCGATCTCCCCTTTAACCAAGTCACCGGGGCTGAGTTCCACTCAGAAACCTCTTCCCAGGGCTCTGGCCGCCGATCCGTCTCTGGGCGGGAGCTGCGTGTTTCTGCGTCGCCGCCAGCTCGTGCGGCTCGCTGGGGCCCCGGGGACTGTGGCCCTCCAGGCGTCTCCGGCTGGAGTTGCCCGGGCGAGAACAGGGAGGGGGTTGCCGTTCCCGTTTCCAGGGCAGCTTCCTGACGCAGGGATTGAACCGGTCTCCTGTGGGCAGGCAGGTTTTCTGTGGCTGGGATATCCAAGGGAAAAACAACCTGCCCGCGAGGGCTGCCCGCGGGATCCGGCACAGAAGCCGAGCCCAGGCCTGACCTGCCGGGGCCGAGGCGTGCCCCCTGACTGCTGCTGGCCCCGGAGCTGCGCGAGAGCTTGGCAAAGCCGGCCGGGAGCAGCTTCCGGTTGTTGCCTGTTGCTGCGGCCGAGCCTCGGGGGTCAAGGTTCGCCCTTTGCCCCGAGCCCAGCTTTCCGGGAAGGCCGCGGGGGTCAGCCCCGCCGCCCCGGCTCCGCCTTATAACCCACAGACAGCCCCAGGCTGCGGGAGGCGGACCATGGCTGCTCGGGCGGCCCTCCTGCTGCTCTGGGGTGAGGCTGGGTCCCGGGGGGCCGGGCGGGCGGAACGGCGGTGACGCCTAACAGCCGGCTCTCCGCAGGTCTGGCCCTGGGCCCGGGGACTGAGCAGGCGACGTGTGAGTGGGCCGGCCTGGGCGCGGGGGGCGCTGCGGGGTGAGCCCCCAGGTGGGTGCCCGGCTCTGACCGCCTCCCCCATGCAGTCTTCGACCCCAGGCCATCCCTGTGGGCCGAGGCCAGCTCACCGCTGGCACCCTGGGCCAACGTGACGCTGACCTGCCAGAGCCCGCTGCCGACCCAGGAGTTCCAGCTCCTCAAGGATGGCGTGGGCCAGGACCCGGTGCACCTGGCGTCCCCTGCTCACGAGCACAGGTTCCCGCTGGGACCGGTGACCAGCATCACCCGGGGCATCTACGGCTGCAGCTACAAGGGCAACCACGGTTGGATCAGCCCGAGCAACGTGGTGGACGTGACGGGAGCAGGTGAGTGTGGTCCCCGGCCTGGAGGCAGGAGGCGGGCTGCGGGGGCGGCTCCTCTGCCCGCACCTCACCCTCCCCGCGCTCTTCCTGCCGCTCCGGAGCAGCCGGTGGCCGCGGGCAGTTCAGGCACTGTCTCTGAGCCCAGTGTCCCCATCTGTAAAGTAAGGGGGACTGGGCTTCCCTGGAGGCTCAGCAGTAAAGGCTCCACCTGCCAGTGCAGGAGAGGCCAGTTCAATCCCTGGGTCGGTAAGACTCCCTGGAGGAGGGCATGGCAACCCGCTCCAGCATCCTTGCCTGGGGACCCCCACGGTAGGAGGAGCCTGGCGGGCGACAGTCCGTGGGGGGCCAAACAATTGGACAGACTTAGTGACTGAACAGAAAAAGGGTGATGTTTTCACCCTAGAAGGCTGTGAGGAATGCTGGACCGAATCCCCAGGAAGCTGCGGGCAGGCTGGCCGCAGGCCTTCCGCTTGAATTCCGGGCTCACGCCCCTATCAAGACATCCATCTCCTGGCTCTCACACTGTCAGGAGCTTGGAGGTCCAGCTCGGGCTGGGCCCCCTTGTCTCCCAGCTCAGGCAGAGCCACCCGAGACCCCTGCCCCGCTGTGACCCCTGCCCCCTCCGCAGAGCCCCTGCCCCCACCCTCGCTCTCAACCAGTCCCGTGTCCTGGATCACACCCGGCCTGAACACCACGCTGCTGTGCCTCTCGGGATTGCGAGGTGTGACCTTCCTGCTGAGGCAGGAAGGCGAGGACCAGTTTCTGGAGGTGGCTGAGGCCCCAGAGGCCACACAAGCCACCTTCCCGGTCCACCGGGCTGGGAACTACAGCTGCAGCTACCGGACCCACGCGGCAGGCACCCCCTCGGAGCCCAGTGCCACGGTGGTCATAGAGGAGCTGGGTGAGTGGGTGGGCCACCCCAGAGGGCTTCCTGGGGGAGGAGGCTCCTGGAGGAGAGAAACTACCCTGGACCCTGAGCAGCCCCACCCAGGACGGCTGTGGGAGGCAGCGGCCTGTCTGGGGAGCGGCGTCGGAACCCACCACAGGCAGGCTGTTCCTGGGTCAGAGGTCTGGAGGCTGGGACCCCCAGCGGCCGCCCCAGTGACACACCCCTCCCCGCAGCCCCGCCGCCGGCGCCCACGCTGACCGTGGACAGGGAGTCGGCCCAGGTCCTGAGGCCGGGCTCGCCTGCCTCGCTCACCTGCGTGGCGCCCCTGAGCGGCGTGGACTTCCAGCTGCGGCGGGGCGCGGAGGAGCAGCTGGTACCCCGGGCCAGCACCAGTCCGGACCGCGTCTTCTTCCGGCTGAGCGCCCTGGCCGCGGGCGACGGGGGCCGCTACACCTGCCGCTACCGGCTGCGCAGCGAGCTGGCGGCCTGGTCCCGGGACAGTGCGCCGGCCGAGCTGGTGCTGAGCGACGGTGAGCCTGGGGGACGAGCCCGCGGGGTGGCGAGGGCTGCGAGGGCCGGGACAGAGCCTGGCCGCGGCCCTGCCCGTGCCCGGGCGCGCTCTCCCCCGCGAGCCGAGGGCGAGGAGCGCGGGGCCAGCCCCGGCGGGCCCCGAGGCCGCTGTGGAGCGAGCCGGGGGAGCTGCAGGACCGCCGAGGACTCGGACCAGGGGCGTAAAGCTCGAGAGAGGACGCGCGGTCGGGGGCTCGGGATTGCGCCCTCCACAAAACGCGCCCGCACCCCCTTTTCCTGCGCTTACGGACTAGTGCGGAGAGCGTGGGAGCGTCCGCGTCCGGCGAGGACCGGACCGGCTCGGGAGGAAAGCTCGGGGGTGGTCCCCGCCGGCCTCCCAGGAGGGAGCGGGGCGGATCTTTCCGGGGGAGGGTCCGGTTTGTGCGCCAGCCTCCCGCGCGCTCCCCGCAGGGACGCTCCCCGCGCCGGAGCTGTCGGCCGAACCCGCGATCCTGAGCCCCACGCCGGGCGCGCTGGTGCAGCTGCGGTGCCGGGCACCCCGCGCCGGCGTGCGCTTCGCCCTGGTGCGCAAGGACGCGGGCGGGAGCCGGGTGCAGCGCGTCCTGAGCCCCGCGGGCCCCGAGGCCCAATTCGAGCTGCGCGGCGTCTCGGCGGTGGACTCGGGCAACTACAGCTGCGTCTACGCGGACCCGTCGCCGCCCTTCGCGGGTTCCAAGCCTAGCGCGACCCTGGAGCTGCGCGTTGACGGTGAGCTGCGGGCATGGCGGCCCGGAGCCCCCTTCCACCCGGGCGCCTGTCCCGGGATCCGACGGGAGGCGCCCGGGGCCTGAGGGGGTGGGGGTGGGGGGTGGTCGGCCGCCAGGGCCCCGGGGCGCCCCGCCTGGTGGCCTGTCTGCCGCCGCCGTGAGCGCCGGCAGGTGGGGCGCTTTGTTGGGGATCGTGGAGGCAGATCCAGTTTTTAGGGGTCGGACTCCTAACCGCTCTGCACCGCCTCGTGCCTCGGTTTCTCTGCGCCACGCGCCTGTCGGTGGTCGTCAGATTAGGACCCCGGCCCTCTTGGAGCCCAGGTGCCCATGCGGAGGGTCGAGGTGTAATTCTCGCCGACCCCCGCCGGCCCTGGGTCTGTGTGCTTCTTGGATCTCCGCGTCCAGGCCTCTTGGGGGCACAGGTCCCACCTCCGTGTCGCTGCCCTGGCTGTGCCCTCCGCGGGAACCCCACTCCGCTGGGCGGGTGGCGTTTTCCTCCTGGGCGCTGCGTGCCCGTGATGGGGACCCCTGGGGGGCTTAGACTTCACGGCAGGTCTAGGGGGTGGGGCGGGGAGGCCCGCCAGCTACAGCACAGTGCCCAGGTTCGGAGGGGGCGAGGGGACTCACTTAACCTCCCGCCGCTCGCCCAGGCCCGCTGCCCAGGCCGCAGCTCCGGGCCCTGTGGACTGGGGCCTTGACTCCGGGCCGCGATGCCGTCCTGCGCTGCGAGGCCCAGGTGCCCGACGTCTCCTTCCTGCTGCTGCGCTCGGGCGAAGAGGAGTCCTTGGCGGTGGCTTGGTCCACCCACCGCTCCGCGGACCTGGTGCTGACCCACGTGGGGCCCCAGCACGCCGGCACATACAGCTGTCGCTACCGCACCGACGGGCCCCGCTCCTTGCTCTCGGAGCTCAGCGACCCGGTGGAGCTCCGGGTGGCAGGTGAATTGAAGGCCCAAGAGGAGGGGTTTGCGATCCAGGCCTTTGCCCAGATGGTGCCCTCCTCCAGGGCTGCGCTTTCATGAGCCCCTCCAGCGCTGACATTGGCTGGTGGGCCTAGACTAGGGTGGGGCGGAAAGGGGGAGTCAGAGGCCAGCAGCCAGGGCCAGTCCCAGGGCCTGCATCAGACGCTGCACAAGGCGGGCCTCTTCATCGCCTCTCCTGACCGCGCCGGTCACTGAGGCTCAGGGAAGTCACTTACCTGGGCTCCCCAAGGCGGCCTGACGGCGGGCTCATGTCTTTCCCGCTCCCTGCAGCCTGCTGGGGGCCTAAGGGCAGGGCACACGCTTCTCTCACCTCCCAGTCCTCTCTCACATCCTGCCAGTTCCTCAGCGTCTGAGCCTCAGCCCTGCTGTGCACATCTGGGACTCTCTGAGACACTGACAAGATCTCCAGCTCCCTGGGTCCCGCTTTCCCGCTCTGACCCTCACTCCTCAGAGGTCTTTGTTTACTCATGACACAGAAGGAATGAATTCTGTCTCTTATACACATCTAGATGTGTATAAGAGACAGGTGTGTGTGTGTCGGGGGACTGCAAGGCAGGGCGGGGTGTGGTCACCAGCACCTGTAGGGGGCGGTGGGGGCGTTTCCTCGCGGGCAGCTGACCAGTCCCCGCCCTGCTGAGGCCTCAACGAGGCCCGCCCTGACTCATCAGGGAGGACGCAGGGAGCCTTCCTCCCAACCCTCACTTTTGTCCACTTGGTCCAGGAAGCTGACTGTGGCCGACCCGGGTGCTGATGGTATCCTCGGGAAGTCCTTTCTCCAGCCTGCCTCTGATGCCTTTGCTGCAGCTGGAAGCTGGAGTTCTCCCTGGGGGCAGGGGGGAGTGGCCGCCTCTCCCTGATCCATCCCAGGAACTAATAAATGTGCAGGCAGCCTTTAAGACGTTGTCTCTGGCCCATGGTGGTCCAGGTGCGGGGGGCGGGAGCCCCGGGCTGGGATCCTGAGTCCTGAAGGTGGGTGGGCTCTGGGCTGGAGGCCCCTTCTCCTGCCTTCTCCCATTAAGCTTCCTCCTGCTCCCCAGTCCCCTCCGCCCAGCCCCCGCAGATGAGGCTCCGGACCTCCTTGACTGGATAGGAGGCGGTTCAGAGGCTGCATTTTGCAGCTCTCTCTTCCCGGCTCCGGGAGTTGGTGATGGACAGGGAGGCCTGGCGTGCTGCGATTCATGGGGTCGCAAAGAGTCGGACACGACTGAGCGACTGAACTGAACTGAACTGAACTTCCCGGCTCAGCGGCCACCAGGTGGCGATGCGGAGCTGTGTCTCGCGCCGGGACCGGGCCGCCCACCGCGCAGCCCTGGGCTCTTCCCTACGGTCCCCTAACCGGACCCCTCCTGGACCACTGACCCGCCCTGGCCTGGCCCTCCAGGTGCTGACACACATCAGTTGTGAGTAAGGCTAGCATATCAACTAACGCTTGGTGAGCTGTTCTTGCGAGAAGTTTGCCTGTTTCTTGAACGGAGAGGTCTGATTGGCTGGCAGGTGCTCGTCGCACCGCTGCAGCCTCCTCAGGCCTGCGGGTCTGCCACCTCTTTCATGACTGATGCTGTGTCCCTTCTCCCTCCCTGTCTAGCTAGAGGTTTATCAACTGTATTTATCTTTATCTTTATCAAAGAACAGATTGCCTTTTGAGAGTGCTCATTTTGGTACTGTCTCTTCTATTTTGTGAATCTCTACTTGTATCATTCCCTTCCACTTAATTCTGAATTAATTTCTTCTTTTTCATTTTCTTCAGGTGGAAACTTAGACCATTCACTTTTGGGGGTAAACATTAGTAACAGCGTAATATCAGACTTAAAAAGCTTTATCTTAGCTTAAATCATGGGAAATTACTTATTTCTGGATAAACAAAGTTTGACCTTTGGCAGTTTCATCCATTACATCCCGTTGGTTGATGACACTGGTCAGTTCTTTTGTATCCTTACTGGTTTTCTGTTTTGTTGATTCTAGTGAGAGGGGTGTTGACGTCTCCAATTATAATTGTGAATTTGTCTATTATTTTCTTTCAGTTCTATCAGTTTTTATTTCCTGTTATTTTAAGGCTTTGTTGTTAAATGCATACGTTATTTGGAACTGTTATGTCTTTTTGGTGAATTGTCTCTTTATCACTGTGTAACTTCTCTCTCTGTTCCTAGTAATCTTCCTTGTTCTTAAGTCTACTTGGTTTGATATTAATATAGCCATTGGAGCATTTTTTGATGGAGATTTCATATGTCTCTTTCCCCACTTGTTTACCTTAAGCTTACCTATATAGTTACATTTATTTTTAAAGTATTTATTTATTTGGCTGCCCTGGGTCTTAGTTGAGGCCTGAGGATCTTCGCTGAGTCGTGCAGGGTCTCTCCCTGGGACGCATGAAGTCTCCAGTGGCTTGGCGGCTTCGGACGGAGCACGTGCGCTCCGTAGTTGTGGCACTCAAGTCTCTACACAGCATGTGGGATCCAGTTCCCTGACCAGAGATCAAACCCGTCCCCTGGATTGCAAGGTGGATTCTTAACCCCTGAACCACCAGGGAAGTCCCTATATCATCATACTGAAAAAAGTTTCTTATTTTTTAAAAAAAAATTCATTCTGGCAAATTCTTTTAATTGGTATGTTTAGATCACTTATATGTAACAATGTATAAGCCTACCGTTGGTCTGCCTTTCTCTTTCCTGTTTGTTCCTTGTTATCTGTCAGTCTCCCCTTTCCTGCTTTCTTTTGGGTTGTTTCTCAGCTTCCTTTTTAACTCATTTCAGTTTTTGATCATCTGTTTCAGTTCATTTCAGTCACTCAGTCATGTTGACTCTTCGAGCCCCATGGACTGCAGTATGCCAGGCTGCCCTGTCCATCACCAACTCCTAGAGCTTGCTCAAATTCATGTCCAGCGAGTTGGTGATGCCATCCAACCCTCTCATCCCCTTCTCCTGTCTTCAATCTTTCCCAGCATCAGGGTCTTTTCCAATGAATCAGTTTGCATCACGTGGCCAAAGTATTGGAGCTTCAGCAACAGTCATTCCGATGAATTCTCTTTGTATAGTCTTTCTGAAAGATTTCTCTTGGGATTACAGTATGTATACTTAACTCTTTACAGTCTACTTAGAATTAATATTTTACATTTAAATGGGATGCAAGACCTTAATAAAGATTCCTTTCTTCCCCTGAACTCCTTCTCCTTTGGATAAACAAAGTAGATACACATCTCACGACAAAGTGGGATCAGCTTCTCAGTGAGAGGGCGGGAGGGTGGGGCGGAAAGGGGGAGTCAGAGGCCAGCAGCCAGGGCCAGTCCCAGGGCCTGCATCAGACGCTGCACAAGGCGGGCCTCTTCATCGCCTCTCCTGACCGCGCCGGTCACTGAGGCTCAGGGAAGTCACTTACCTGGGCTCCCCAAGGCGGCCTGACGGCGGGCTCATGTCTTTCCCGCTCCCTGCAGCCTGCTGGGGGCCTAAGGGCAGGGCACACGCTTCTCTCACCTCCCAGTCCTCTCTCACATCCTGCCAGTTCCTCAGCGTCTGAGCCTCAGCCCTGCTGTGCACATCTGGGACTCTCTGAGACACTGACAAGATCTCCAGCTCCCTGGGTCCCGCTTTCCCGCTCTGACCCTCACTCCTCAGAGGTCTTTGTTTACTCATGACACAGAAGGAATGAATTCGAGACAGAGGGAGAAACACCGGGAGAGATGGTGTCAACGACCCGTGCACAGTGCACCGCTGTGGGGGGGGGGTCAGGTTCACACGCCAGAGACTCATCCGAGGAACAGAGGGAAGAAGGCTGAGGCCGTGACAGGAACCGAGGCTGCCACGCTGGCTACAGACAGGGAGCCTGCCAGCAGGTGGGGGCACAGAGCTGAGAGGGGAGGCAGAGCGCTCATGGCCAGCCGAGGGCCGTGCAGCCGAGGGCCGTGCAGCCGTGCAGGGCCGAGCCGAGGGCGGGCTCGGCGCGCGGAAGGCCGCCGCAGGTGCCGGCTCGTCTGGGCGCTGGGGCCCTGGGGGGATCGGGCAGTCTGTCCTGGAGGGCCCACGACCGGGGGAGCCCGCAGCGGAAATGTCTGAGGACGGCTCAGGGTGGAGCGCGGTGGCCGCCCACGGCAAGGCGTCAGCCCCGCGTCCAGCCGTCGCTCAGCGCCTGACCCGCGTGCTGCGGACACTGCGTGAGACTCAGCCCTGCTCCCGGACGCTCCGTGTCCTCAGCAAGAGAAGCTCCAGGCTCTGCGAGGAGTAGCTGCGACACGCAGGAGGCTCAGGAGGAGGCACTCAGGAGCAGACGGCGCAAGTGGGGACCTGGGGGAGGGACAGGGAAACACCCCGGGGGAGCGCGCGGAGGGCTCCAGGCCCGGAGGCAAAGGCAGGTCGGTGTAGCGAGGATGGCTCCTGCAGGGAGCGCGTGTCCTGCGAGCAGGTGTGTGGGAGGCAGGGCCCCAGGAGACGAGGCGGGGGGCCCGGCACCGACAGGCCGCGAATGCAGCTGATGGAGTCTCAGGGTCATCTCTCGGGGCAGTGATCTGAACGCGTGTTCACTCCACTGCACACACAGCAGAGTGAGTGTTCATAAACACACAGGCAGCTGGAGAGAGCCTGGCACCCAAAGCCACTTATGTCCCGGCAAACGCGTAACCCACTCGGGAAGCCTTGCTGCAGAAGGTGACGCAGTGGAGCGCTTCCCGTGACCGTGGAGACACGATCAGATTCGGGTTGAAGAAAGAGCTCGCGGAGGCCCGTGTGGAGGAGGAAACAGCCGCGTGTGTGCACGCGGGCAAGTGCATGGAAGTGGCATGTGTGTGGTGTGTGTTGGTTTGTGTGTAGTGTCTGTGGTGTGGGAGAAATGTGTATGTATATAGTGTGCTTGTGTGCTGTGTGTATGTGGTGTGTGTGTAGGCAAGTGGTGTGTGTGATATATATATGTGGTGTGTGTATGTATGTGGTGTGTGTATGTATGTGGTGTATGTATGTGGTGTGTGTGATATATGTGGTGTGTGTATGTGGTGTGTGTATGTATGTGGTGTGTCATATGTGGTGTATGTATGTGGTGTGTGTATGTATGTGCTGTGTGTGATATGTATATGTGGTGTGTGTGATATATGTATGTGCTGTGTGTGATATATGTATGTGGTCTGTATGTATGTGGTATGTGTGATGTATGTATGTGATGTGTGTGATGTATGTATGTGCTGTGTGTATGTGTGTGGTGTATGTATGTGGTGTGTGTATGCATGTGGTGAGTGTGTGGTGTATGTATGCGGTGTGTGTGTGTGGTGTATGTATGTGGTGTGTGTATGTATGTGGTGCATGTATGTGGTGTGTGTGATATATGTGGTGCATGTAGGTGGTGCATGTATGTGGTGCGTGCATGTATGTGGTGTGTGTGTGTGGTGTGTGTATGTATGTGGTATGTGTGATATATGTATGTGGTGTGTGTATGTATGTGGTGTGTGTGATATATGTATGTGCTGTGTGTGATATATGTATGTGGTCTGTATGTATGTGGTATGTGTGATGTATGTATGTGATGTGTGTGATGTATGTATGTGCTGTGTGTATGTGTGTGGTGTATGTATGTGGTGTGTGTATGCATGTGGTGAGTGTGTGGTGTATGTATGCGGTGTGTGTGTGTGGTGTATGTATGTGGTGTGTGTATGTATGTGGTGCATGTATGTGGTGTGTGTGATATATGTGGTGCATGTAGGTGGTGCATGTATGTGGTGCGTGCATGTATGTGGTGTGTGTGTGTGGTGTGTGTATGTATGTGGTATGTGTGATATATGTATGTGGTGTGTGTATGTATGTGGTGTGTGTGATATATGTATGTGCTGTGTGTGTATGTGTGTGGTGAATGTATGTGGTGTGTGTGTATGCATGTGGTGTGTGATATATGTATGTGGTGTGTGTATGCATGTGGTATATGTATGTGGTGTGTGTATGCTTGTGGTGTGTGTATGCATGTGGTGTGATATAGGTATGTGCTGTGTGTGTATGTATGAGGTGTATGTATGTGGTGTGTGTATGTATGTGGTGTATGTGGTGTGTGTATGTGTGTGGTGTATGTGGTGTGTGTGTGTATGTGGTGTGTGTATGTATGTGGTGTATGTGGTGTGTGTATGCATGTGGTGTGTGTGTATGCATGTGGTGTGTGTGATATATGTATGTTCTGTGTGTGTGTGTGCTGTGTGTGTGTGATGAAGGCAGGAAGGTGTCAGGAAGGAGACCCCCTGCCGCAGTCCCGGGGACAGGGGACGTGGGCCCGCAGAAGGTAATGGCGGTGACGATGGAGCAGTGGCGGGGAAGCCAGCAGCCTGACGCCTGGTGGGCCGTGCGCGGAGCGGGCAGGCAGAAATGGATGCTGCGCAGGGCCAAGAGCGCCCTCAGGGCAGGGGACATGCCGGAGCGGCTGAGGGTCCCGGAGGGCCTCGCGGGAAAGGCAGCCCCAGGCTGGCCTCGGAGTCGGGCTGGAGCAGGCGGAGAGGACAGCGCGTGTGTGGAGGAGGGTGCGGGCAGGCCCGTTACCCAGGCGAGGGGCGGGCAGGGAGGGCAGCCACGCGGGCGTGTGAGCACGGCCCCCGCCTGAGCACCTGGGGCCCCTGGGTCCTGAGAGCAGCGCGACCTGGGCTGTCCTGGCTTCAAGGCCCCACGCACCCCCGGGGTTCAGCTGTCCTGAGACGGCCCTGAGTGGGGAACGGAGGGCAGCCGGGGCTTCTGGAAGCTTCGCTGGCTGGCCTGAAGAGCCTCCTTCCACATCCCTGGATGAAGCGCTCTCCCCCAGCAGCCCCAGATTCTGCCCGTAAGCCCCCTGTCGTTTCGGGGACGCACCAGTCCCCAGTCCAGCTGTCCTGGCTCTTCGGGAATTCGCGTTCCGTGCCGGTGCTGCGCCGCAGCGGGAGGCGCGCCCGTCACCGGAGGGCGCTGACGCGGAGGCGCAGGGGAAGCAAGAGGGCCGAGCTGCGGCTGGAGGCCTTCCCGCAGTCGGTGCACCGGGAGGGCTCCTCGCCTGTGTGCACGCGCTGGTGCTCCGGGAGGGAGGGGCTCTGCGCGAAGGCCTGGGGGCACTCCCGGCACGGGTAGGCTTCTCCCGAGTGCGCCCGCAGGTGCCGCCCCAGCGCCGAGCAGTCGTTGAAGGCGCGGCCGCAGGCGCCGCACTCACAGGGCTTCTCCCCGGAGTGCACGCGCTGGGGCTGGGTCAGATGCGCGCTCTGCGCGCGCTGGGGCTGGGTCAGATGCGTGCCCTGGCTGAAGGCCTTGCCGCACGCGTCGCACGTGTAGGGCCGCTCGCCCGTGCCCGTGCGCGTCCCGGCGCTGGCTGAGGTGGGGGCTGCGGCGGGAGGCCTTGCCGCACTCTCCGCCGGCGTAGGGCTTCTTCCCCGTGTGCACCCTCCGGTGCTGGCCAGGCGGGTGAGCCGACCGAAGGCCCTGCCGCACTCCATGCACGCGTGGGGCGAGCCCCCGTGTGCACCGCCCGGTGCTGGGCCAGGTGCGCGCTCCGGCCGAAGGCCTTCCCACACTCGCTGCAGCTGGAGGGCGTCTTGCGGGCCTGGCTCTTCTGGTGGGCCTCCGTGGGGCTCTGGAGGGTCTTCCCCCACTCTCCACACGTGGGGGGCCTCCTCCCCGAGCACGTGCCTGGAGACTCTGTCCCACAACCATCCGGGGGATCCCATCTCTCCTCAGGAGTCTTCTCTCGGGAGGTGAGGTCTGGTCGCACATGGGGCCTGTCCCCCAAGGGACCAGCTTCACAGGTGGGCTGGGCTGGGGGCCCATCCTTGTAAGGCCCTGAAGTTTTCCCGAAATCCACCTGGTGGGGGACAGACTGGGCCCACGTTTCCCGAGAGTCTGGCCTGCCTCTCTGGGCCGCCTGGGATTCACAGTCACCACCAAAGGTGGCTCCCGGGGGAGTCCCTCCTCCCAGGGTTTCGGCAGCTCTGTCCCAGGGCTGCGACTACTCCGAACCGCTCTGCTTACAGCTGGTGTCTGTAAGCTCAGGCCCCAGCACCCAGCCTGCAACAGTTCGAACCACAGAGTCACTGCTCTTCCCATACCAGGCCTCCCCAACTCTGCTGAGCCCTGGCCTCACTCTGAAAGGGAAGGTGTGGGCCATTCCTGACATGTGGTCCCCTTTCCAAAGAAAAGCTTCTCACTTGGTGTCTTGGATGACAAAAGGGTACAGGGCTGTCCTCCAACACCATCAACCACCTGCGTCACACACACAGCCAGCCAATGGGCACATGAAAGGGTGCCCATCATCGCTAATTACAAGAGAAATGCAAATCGGAAGTGAGATACCACTTCACGCTGCTCAGAATGGCCATCATCAAAAAGGTCTACAGACAATAAATGTTGGAGAGGGCGTGCAGTGAGAATGTAAATGGACTTGGCCACTATGGAGAACAGTACGACAGTTCCTCAAAAACACTAAAAACTGTTGCCATATGACCCAGCAATCCCACTCGTAGGCATATAACCAGACAAAACTCTACTTTGAAAAGGCACCCCGTGTTCACATTGTAGTTACAACAGCCAAGACGTGGAAGCAACCTAAATGTCCACTGGCAGATGGATGGATAAAGATGCAGTACACATACACAATGGAAAATCACTCAGCCAGGCAGAGTGAAACAAAGCCACCTGGAGCAACATGGATGGGACAGGGGACCATCAGATGAAGTGGAGTGAGTCAAGAAGAGAAAAACAAGGGTCACGTGATGTCACTTATATGTTGAATCTAAACTATGACACAGGGACTTCCCTGGTGGTCCAGGGGTTAAGACTCCCTGGTTCCACTGCAGGGCGCGTGGGTTCAATCCCTGGCCAGGGAACTGAGATCCTGCATGGCACCTGTCACAGCCAAAAAAAAAAAAAAAAAGACACAAGTGAACTTGTCTACGAAACAGAAAGACTCACAGAGCATAGACAAAGAGAGCAGACTTGTGGTGGCCACGGGGGAGGAGGGGAAGGGGTGGACTGAGTCTGGGGTTAGCAGATGCAAACTAGTATATACAGGATGGATAAGCAACAAGGTCCCCCTGTACAGCACAAGGACCATATTCAGTGTCCTTGAATAAAACATAATGGAAAAGAATATTGAAAAGAATGTATATGTGTGTATAACTGAATAATTTTGCTAAACAGCAGAAATTAACACAGCATTGTAAACCAATATATTAAAAACCCTGCGTTATAGGTTTCTAGTGACCCCTCACTCACTCCCTCCCTCTCAAACCCTCCATTCTTTAAGGCTCCTGAGTCTGTCTCAAATATCAGAAGGAAATCCCCGGGGTTGAACTGATCTGAGAGAGCCAGGCGCCTGAGGACATGCTTCCGGGACCGGCTCAAGCTCCATCCCGCTCGCTCACTCCCCGCTGCTTGGACCTGGACAAGCCTGCAGAGGCTCAGTAGAGATGCTTGGATGAGGGAATCAATCCAAGCTACAGGAGACTTGCCCCTGAAGCCCAGGCAGACACCTGGGGCTGTGGGTGGTGGGTGATGCCCACCTGGCCTCCCTGAGCCACCTGGAAACCCAAGGCCCACTCTTCATGATCTGCTGGGAAGGCAGCGCACACCTAAGGGGCAGCTGCAGCTGGCCTGCGCACGGGGTAGGAGCGTGCCTGAACGGGCCTGCTCTTGACGGGTACATACGGCACCCGAGGATGCTTGACTGGGCACTGTTTACTGGACATATTCCAGGAAGGGGGTGGCTGGAGTAACTGTCCGTTAGGGCCACAGTGGCGCTGCAGCTCTGCCGCTGGCCAGCTCCAAGGGTTGGGCAGTCTTGCCCTCATCTGGGCCTCAGTTTCCTCACCTGGAAGACGGGATGCTATACTGCTGGCCTCCCAGGGCTGCTGGCCGTGCTCAGGCTCCCGTTCTGCACCAGGCTCCAGCAGCGGTGGCTACCTTCCAGTGCCTCCGGTAAGCTGCCTTCTGCTCTCAGAAAGAGGCACTTTGACCACTGTGTTCCAGGCAAGGAAATGCACGCCCAACTGAGGGGAGGTCTTGAGTAACTGGTACAAGACCACATGATTAACTCAGAGAGGTTGAGTAACTTTTACAAGATCACACAGCTAGCTAGTGGCCAAGCTGGGATTTCAGCTCTAGAATCTTCTCCTCCTCCAAGCCCACTGTGCGTGCATGCTAAGTTGCTTCAGCCCTGTACATCTTTTCTGCAACCCTATGGACAGTAGCCCACCAGGCTCCTCCGTCCATGGGATTATTCCAGGCAAGAACACTGGAGCGGCTAGCCATGCCGTCCTCCAGGGCATCTTCCCAACCCAGGGATAGAACCCTGCCTCTCATTTTTCCTGCTTTGACAGGTGAGTTCTTTACCACTAGCGCCACCTGGGAAATCCCTAAGCCCACTGGTGTTCCACTAATTCCCCCAGCCCCTCCAGCCTTACCCTTTGTTCCCTCTATTCCAGAAACACGGCCCCACCTGCTCTCCCTAGGATGCGACAGTCCACGTCGCGCCACAGGGCCTCTGCGTCCCACCGCCCCCCGCCTGGACTGTGGTTCTTCTCTGCTGCTTCAGAGCCATCTTGCAGTTTCCCTGAAGACTCTCCTGACCCGGCAGGAGGATGTGGCCTCACACAGCCAGGAGGTGGCAGAGCCGGGGTTGGATGTGCCAAGCCTCGAGGATTCTCTGAGCTCAAATTCCATGCTCTCCCTGTCCACGGCCCCCGCTCTGGTTCCTGGCATGCCCATCCCACCAAATGCTACCATCAAGGGGGGCCAGGCCCTTCTGGGGCCGAGCCTTCACTCCCTGTCCTGGACTGTCTCAGGACTGGGTCCTCCTGGCGTCCCGTGAGACCTCCCTGGGCTGCAACATCTGAGTGGGTCTCTGAGCGACGGGGCCCCTCCTCTGACCTGGGGCAGGTCTGTCTCGACCCTGGAGGTCAGCACAGGGAGCGCTCCAAGGCAGAGCATCTGGACACATGGCACTTCTGCCCCCTCATCTGGTAGCAGCCTCCTGGGCCTTCTCTGGGGAACTCCCTTGCTTACATCAGTCCCTGGGGCTTTGGTCAGCCAAACACAAGCACAAGACCCCAGCCAGTTCAGTGAGGCTCAGCCTGGGGATGGTTCACTGTTGTACCTATGGGGTTTCCACATGGATAAGATAAAAGCATGAGACTGCTGGACCAACTATGTCTTAGGTAGCTTAAGAAGCTACTTAAGAATGAAGCTAACGTAGGAAAACTCAACCGAGAAAGGAGAACAAGAGTCCGGAGGATGTCACCTGAGCTGCTCATACACAGCCATGAAACCTCCCCTCCTTGGCTTCTGTCAGTTGGAGCTTGGCTTTTGGTCCCTGGCAACCAAAACAGAACTGCTTACCGAAGCGTGTGAGGGTTTTGGTGAGTGACCCCAAGTCTAAATCTGCACCCTTACATTCCAGCCCAGGCTTCGCCCCAGTGCACTGCGAGCCAGTCGCCCCCCGCCTTACCTCTCTTGTCCGGTGCCCGACTCAGATCCTCCACCGGCACAGCGGCCTCCTCGCCACTCTTGGGGCACTGAGCGCCCACCCAAGACTGGGTCTCGGGGGGCAGCGTGCCCAGGAACTGCTCCAGCACCAGCAGCTCCAGCATCTGCTCCTTGGAGTGCGCCTCGGGCTGCAGCCACTCCGGCAGAGCGCCCGGAGCCGGGCCAGCGCCGCGCGAGGGCTGGACGCCTCCTCAAAGCAGAAGTGCCGGAAGCGCAGGCGTGCAGCCTCAGGGTGGACGGTGTGGCCAAAGCTAGATTCCTGGACCTGAGAGAGACTGGCCTCCTCCTCCATCTTCACCCGGAGAAAGCCACCCTGTTCCCAGGGCACTGGGCTCAGGCAGCTCCTGGGCATGGCCATTGGGCAGCAGACGTTCAGTGAGCCACAGGAGGGCTGGAGCCCTGGAACTGGGTCTGCAGGAAGATCAAAACTTGGTCATCCCACGACCTTGGGTCCTGCCTCAACACAGATGATCAAAGTATTCAGGACAGTGCCCCCTGGGTGCTGAGAACTGTGCTAAATGCTTGCAGAGAGTAATCCGTTCAAAACTCACAGCATACTCAGGAGGTGGAAGCTTTCTTTCCATATTATAGGTATGAAAACAGACAGAAGAGAAAGATATGCCCAAAGTTTCCCAGACAGTGAAAGGGAAGGCTGTTGCTGAGCTGCAAACTCCTGCAACCTGACCCCTCAGACAGTCTGCTTCAGGCATACGCTCCTCTCACGTATGGAGGGCCTGTCTCCTACCTCACTCACCCCAGGCCCCAGGGAGCCGCAGGAGCATTCCCTGGCTTTATTTGCTAATTATTTTTAGCTTCTGAGATTAATACTTAGATAACTAACATTCAGCCTTTCCTTGCTAATATATGTATTTCAGGCTATAAATTTCCTTATAAACATAGCTTTAGCTGTATACTCATAAGTTTGGTTTTGCATCTTCATTATCATTTAGTTAAAAATATTTTCTAATTTTTTCTTCTGGTTTCTTCCTGAACCATGGGCTGCTTAGAACTCTGCTGCTTCATTTCCAAACAATCCAGAGTTTTCTAATTGTCTTTTTATTACCGATTTCCAGAGTAACTCTGGTGTGCTCAGAAAATGTGTTTTGGTCAATTTTAATCCTTTGATAAGTGCTGAGATTTGGTTTGTGATCTGGTGTATGGTTAATTGTGGTCAATGCTCCACATACACTTAAAAATAATGGAAAGCCATGTTAGGTAAGTGAAAAAAGAGAAAACTGGACTTCATCAAAATTTAAAACCTTTGCTATTTGAAGCACATCAAGAAGGTGGAAAAGGGAATTCCCTGGCAGTCCAGGACTCAGTGCCTTCACTGCCCAGGCAGGGGTTCCATCCCTGGTCGGGGAACTGAGATCCTACAAGCCATGCAGCAAGGCAAAAAAGGAAAAAGAAAAGGCAACCCCAGAATGGGAGAAAATATCTGCACATCATGTATCTGATTAGGGACCTGTACCTAGAACAACTTCAGAATAAAAAGACAAATGGTCCAAACTTAAAGAATGAGCAAGAGATTTGGTGCAAGTGGCTAAAAAGCACACGCTGCTGCTGCTGAGTCGCTTCAGTCGTGTCCGACTCTGTACGACCCCACAGACGGCGGCCCACGAGGCTCCCCCTTCCCTGGGATTCTCCAGGTAAGAACACTGGAGTGGGTTGCCAGTTCCTTCTCCAAAAAAGCACATGAAAAGAAGCTCAAGATTATCAGCTACCAGAAAAGTACAAATCAACACCAAAATGAGATACCATTTTATACCTGCTAGGACGTAATACTCAAAATGACAGATAAAAACTGTTGGCACTTAAGATATGACCTTGGGCACAAGGAGAATTGGACATTAATAAAACAGGACCTCAATCCTGACACTTTTCAGTGGCAGGTGGTGATTTCTGGCAAAGCCGTGCTTAGCCCCTAACTCCACTGGAAAGCTCAGTTGGTTCTCTTGTAACCTTGCCCTTGCCATTATCCCAATTTCTCAGTTCCTCTGTCCCCGTTAATCTCTTGTTCTGAAGTCCCTCTTAGTCCTGCAGGACCCACTTTAGCTGTCGTCTTCTCCAAGAGCCGGCCCAGCCCCTGGGAGCAGGCTGAGCAGTCCCTCGTGTGCCCCGGGGCTCTGTGCTCCAACCATGTTTCCCCAGAGAGTCTGGGCATGCTGGAGACACAGCGCCCACAGCAAGTGCACAGGCAACAGGTGCTGAGCAAACGGAGGGAACAGCAACGGTGGAATCTGGTGATTCCACAGGGAATCACTGCTGGCGGGGCGGGGGTTGGGGAGCAGAGTGGGCAGGATTAACAATAAATGCAGTGACAATTTCCAGCCTCCCTTTTGTATCCCTGAAACCACGTTAGGAAAATCCTTGATGACAGTATGAGATACATGGACACAGATCATGCTCACTCCACCTCCAACTTTCTGACCTCACACACAGTTGAGAGCCTCTGTCCACAACTGCTTAACCAACTTAGGGGAGCATTTCTTTCACTTCTTGTAATTATGTTATTAGTACTGATTAGTACCTGGCCTACAGCAGGCCTGGCACACGGCAGACACGCAGTAGATGCACAATCTGATGACTCCATAGCCATCTGCGGGATTTAAACCCATAGAAGGTGCTAGGGCGTCATCCCCGCTGGGTGACTGCAGGGCGCAGAACTCCAGCTGCAGACACGCCCAGGTGCCAAGTCTGTCACATGCTTGGTGAACTCCCAAGCAAATCATCCGGGCATGGTCCCCCTGAGAAAATCCCAGTCAACCCCACTGATATATGCATATACCCTACCTCTGGCAGAGCCCCTCAGTCGTACCCCAAAACACGCCCGGGGACCCAAAGGTTCCTAGTCACTCACTCAGTCACAAGCGCGCGCCTTCGCACCATCATGCCCACGGTCACTCATCATCACGCTGCTCAGGCAGTCAGATGCACGCCCTCAGTCACGCCGAAACGCACACACTCACAGCCACCCCCTCTGACTCGCAGCAGCGCACACCCCACCGACAACACCTCGCACGACTCGCGCGGGTGCAGACTTGAGCGGCTCAGTCAGACATCCTATCGGCTGACCATACGCTCCCAGCGGGTCAGGCAGAAACACGAGTCAAGACGAGCCAGACACACACAACCGGTCAGTCGGCCTTCGTCGCCAGCGGCGGGCCCCGCGCTCGACCAGCGGGCTCCCCGCGTCTTCCGCCCGTCGCTTCACGCGCGGCTCCCCGCTCGCGCGCGCCGGCCCCCGGCATCTCGTTCAGGCCGCCGCAGGCGCTCGCGGCTTCGGGGCCTGCAGCAGCTCCCCTCCCGCCGCGGCCGGGGCGGGACCCCGCCCCGAGCCACCTCACCCGCCGGCGGGCGCACGCTGCCGGGAGGCGCCGGGGCGGCGCTGCAGCGAGGCGCTCGCGCGCTCCGCCGGGACCACAGCTCCTGGACTACAATTCCCAGAAGGCGCGACGCCGCCCGCCCCAGCAGCCCGAGGCACGTCGGGAGTTGTAGTCCAGCTGGGTTCGTGAACCGAGGGAACAGCGGCCGCGACTTCGCGGGGCAGTGGTGGCGGTGTGCGCAGGGTCCGGCCCGAGGGTGCGCGGAAGGCGGAAGCGTGCACGGTGAGAGAGGCGGGCGTGAGGCGGGGAGGGGTGGGGGCGGAGACGGCCGGTGTGCGGGCCGCGCTGTGGGCAGAGGGCGGGGGCTCTGGATCAGGTGGGCAGTGCCGGTGGTCCTCTGTGACCATGTGCTGAGTGGCCTCTATACTTGGTTCGCTTTCCGTTTTCTTTCCCCTTTGAAATGTTTTAACGTTTTTTGGAGCCGTAATCCACCTCCCTTCGGTTCACCATTCTGCTGCTGCTGCTCCTGCTAAGTCGCTTCAGTCGTGTCCGACTCTCTGCGACCCCATAGACAGCAGCCCACCAGGCTCCGCGGTCCCTGGGATTCTCCAGGCAAGAACACTGGAGTGGGTTGCCATTTCCTTCTTCAATGGTTTTTAGTTTCTTTACAAACTGTGGAACAATCACCACTTTTATCGCCCCCAAAAAATGTGAAAAGAAGAGAAGTGAAAAGCGAAGGAGAAAAGGAAAGATATAAGCATCTGAATGCAGAGTTCTAAAGAATATCAAGGAGAGATAAGAAAGCCTTTTTCAGCGATCAATGCAAAGAAATATAGGAAAACAACAGAATGGGAAAGACTAGAGATCTCT
>SJYT01053424.1:99262-208650 GCA_006410635.1 Cephalophus harveyi
TCTGGTCCCATCACTTCATGGGAAATAGATGGGGAAACAGTGGAAACAGTGTCAGACTTTATTTTGGGGGGCTCCAAAATCACTGCAGATGGTGATTGCAGCCATGAAATTAGAAGACGTTTACTCCTGGGAAGGAAAGTTATGACCAACCTAGATAGCATATTCAAAAGCAAAGACATTACTTTGCCAACAAAGGTCCGTCTAGTCAAGGCTATGGTTTTTCCTATGGTCATGTATGGATGTGAGAGTTGGACTGTGAAGAAAGCTGAGTCCCAAAGAATTGTTGCTTTTGAACTGTGGTGTTGGAGAAGACTCTTGAGTCCCTTGGACTGCAAGGAGATCCAACCAGTCCATCATAAAGGAGATCAGTCCTGCGTGTTCATTGGAAGGACTGATGCTAAAGCTGAAACTCCAATAATCTGGCCACCTCATGCGAAGAGTTGACTCATTGGCAAAGACTCTGATGCTGGGAGGGACTGGGGGCAGGAGGGTTAGGAGAAGGGGACGACAGAGGATGAGATGGCTGGATGGCATCACCAACTCAATGGACATGAGTTTGGGTGAACTCCGGGAGTTGGTGATGGACAGGGAGGCCTGGCGTGCTGCAATTCATGGGGTTGCAAAGAGTCTAAAACGACTGAGCAACTGAACTGAACTGAAAGAATCCCCAAACCCATTAGCAGTCAGTGCCTATTCCCGCTGCCCCACCCCTGGACACCCACTCATCTGCCTCCTGCCTCTGCAGATGTGTGTTCTGCATATTTTGTCTAAATGGTCCCTTTGCATTCCCTGACCATTGGTAGGCACCTTAGGGACCCCCTAGTCCAAGGCGTCCTTCATTTTACCCAGCCAAGACCCACGTCACCTGTCCAGTGCTGGGCTCAGGCCTTCACGCATTTGGGTCTACTTGGCATTCCTGTGCTCTTCTGTCCCGCTTCTGTTGGCAAAGGCACAGCCCCAATAATCCCAACGACAGACCATGTCCGCAGAGCTCCATTCGCACACCAGGCACTGACTGACCCTGGTCCCTTCATCCAGATCACCAGCTCCACCTGTGGCCCCCTTTTCTGCACCAACAGGAGGCTTTCTCTTTGGCCGCTCCTGCTTCCTACCCTTCAGCCCTGCCCTCTCTGCCAAGTCCAACTTCACATCACTGATGTCTCATGGTACTTCCCTTTGTACCTCCCTGCCTCCAAGCTAAACTTGCCTCTCACCAGTAAAAGGAACCTGATTTTCCTGGTTCCTGTTTTATCATTGCTGTGACCCGTCCTGCCCTTTTTCCTATTTTACACGTGAGTGGAGTTAGCTCTGCTGACTTGGCCCGGTCCTCTAGAGAGGCGTATTTGTTTCCTATTGCTACTGCAGTCACAGCATGCAGTGGCTCATAACAACAAAACCTATTATACTTCTGGAGGTCAGAAGCCCCAGATGGGTCTCACTGGGCTAAAATCACCATGTTGGCAGGGCTGGTTTCCTCTAGAGGCCATAAGGAAGAAACCCATGTCATTGCCTCTTCCACCTCCCAGAGGCTAGCGCATTCCTTGTTCTGTGTCCCTGTCTTTCCTTCATCACTTCCTCCCTGACTCTAGCCTACCTCCTGCATCTCTTCTTCACTTGTGCGGACCCTTGTGGTCACGCTGGACTCGCCTGTGATCCAGGATACGCTTCCCTTCTATGAATCTGCCTTCAGTGCAGTAGATGCAGGAGGCCTGGGTTCCGTCCTTGAGGCAAGAGGATTCCCTGGAGGAAGGAATGGCAATCTGCTCCACTGTTCTTGCCAGGAAAATCTCATGGACAGAGGAGCCTGGCGGGCTATAGGCCATATGGTTGCACAGAGTCAGACACGGCTCAGCACAAACGCACACACTCACCCCTCATCAGCTGACCGTGATGCCCTTTGCATCTCCATGTCCACGTGTGTGTGTTCTGCTCAGTCATTTCAGTCGTGTCCGACTCTTTGCAACCCTGTGGACGGTAGCCTTCCAGACTCCTCTGTCCATGGGATTCTCCAGGTAAGAACACTGGAGTGGGTTGCCATTTCCTCCTCCAGGGGATCTTCCCGACCCAGCGATCAAACCAGCGTCTCTTGCATCTCCTGCATTGGCAGGTGGTTTTTTTTTTTTTTTTTTTTTTTATGACTGCCACCTGGGAAGCTCCAAGTCCAGTGAATGGGAAGAAAAGTTGTACCCACTTAGATATAGACACACACTTAAGCTCACACAGACATACAGACCCACATAAAGACACAGACACACAAATACACAACTAGCATCCAGGATATACAAAGAACTCTTACAATGGCAACAACAACAAAACCCCTAAATAACCCAGTTTAAAAGTGGGGAGGGAATTCCCTAGCAGGCCAGTGCTTAGCACTTTGAGTTTCCACTGCTAGGGTGGGTGTGAGGGAGCAGGGTTAGAACCCTTGTTGGGAAACGAAGATCCTGCAAGCCACCCAAGGCAGCCAAATATAATACAATACAAATGGGTAAAGAAAACACGCAAATGGATGCTCAACATCCTTGGTACTCAGGGAAATGAAAATCAAAGCCACAATGTGATGCCACTTCACATCCATGAGGACGGCTGCCACCAGAAAGGTAACAAGCGTTGGTGAGGCTGTGGAGAGACAGGGACACTCCCACATGGCTGGTGGAGATGTAAAACGATGTAGCCCCTATGGAAAACAGGCGAGCACTTCCACAAAAAGTCAGACATCGTCATCTTATGACCCAGAAATTCTGGGGCTTCACAGGTGGCACAGGGTACAGCGGTTAAGAATCCACCTGCCAGTGCAGGAGAGGCAAAGAGGAGTTCAATACCTGACCAGTAAGTTCCCCTGACGTAGGAAATGGCAACTCGCCCCAGTATTCTTGACTGGAAAATTCCATAGACAGAGAAGCCTGGTGGGCTGCGGTCCATGGGGTCACAAAGAGTCAAACACGACGGAGTGACTGAGTACAGCAGTTCAGTTCAGTTCAGTTCAGTCGCTCAGTCGTGTCCGACTCTTTGCGACCCCATGAATCGCAGCACGCCAGGCCTCCCTGTCCATCACCATCTCTCGGAGTTCACTCAAGACTCACGTCCATCGAGTCCATGATGCCATCCAGCCATCTCATCCTCAGTCGTCCCCTTCTCCTCCTGCCCCCAATCCCTCCCACCATCAGAGTCTTTTCCAATGAGTCAACTCTTCGCATGAGGTGGCCAAAGTACTGGAGTTTCAGCTTTAGCATCATTCCTTCCAAAGAAATCCCAGGGCTGATCTCCTTCAGAATGGACTGGTTGGATCTCCTTGCACATAAGGGTGGTGTCATCTGCATATCTGAGGTTATTGATATTTCTCCCGGCAATCTTGATTCCAGCTTGTGTTTCTTCCAGTCCAGCGTTTCTCATGATTACTCTGCATATAAGTGAAATAAGCAGGGTGACGATATACAGCCTTGATGTACTCCTTTTCCTGGGATTGGAATGAAAGCTGACCTTTTCCAGTCCTGTGGCCACTGCTGAGTTTTCCAAATTTGCTGGCATATTGAGTGCAGCACTTTCACAGCATTATCTTTCAGGATTTGAAACAGTTCAACTGGAATTCCATCACCTCCACTAGCTTTGTCATAGTGATGCTTTCTAAGGCCCACTTGACTTCACATTCCAGGATGTCTGGCTCTAGATTTGTGATCACACCATCATGATTATCTGGGTCGTGAACATCTTTTTTGCGCTAAGCGCGGGTGGCTCCGCTAGCGGCCGAGAAGAGTTACCCCACGTCAGGGGTAGCGGCCGAGAGTGCCAGGCTGCGACGGCGCAGGAGCTACCCCGCGTCTGAGGCCAGGGGAGGCGGCCGGGAGGAGACACCCCGCGTCCAAGGACTGAGTACATACACACCACCGATTCCAAGAGAAATGAAAGCACAAAATATTATGCAGAAATATTCACAATAACACTGTCATTAAAGAGGTGAGGGAAGGAGCCAGGATACAGAGAGGTATGTTTCATTTTCTGGGTGGGGGGGACACGACTTCTGATATAGTTGAACATCGAAAGGTTACTGCCAATCACAAAGATCAGACACTTCAAGTTAATTTCAGTGCTTTTCCGTGTATGATTCAGGAGTCTGGGCTCACTGAAATTATTCCTTAGATAGGTATCTTAAGTATCCAGGGCCAGTATCCAAAGCACAGAGTGCTTCCCGTTTTTCTCCATCCTGAATTCCCTTCAGGGCACACCACCTGGAAGCAGCTGCACTGACCAGAGCTGATGCTGTGGACAGGAAACCAGAAGAAGCTGGGCTGACGGAGGAGCAGGAAGGAGACAGGTTTGATCGTCCCAGGCTCCCCAGGGAATGATGAGACATGAGCGGATCTAGGGACTCTCCCAATGGGCCTCATGCGTGCGCCGGGTGCCCGGAACTGGGGGACATGGGGCGAATGGCCTTTTGGGAAATGAAGTCCAACGGCACGGCCCAGGGAAGAGCGTGGGAACTTGTCAGTCACTCTGCACAAAGTTGAGGACCTGACATACATAGCTTTGTGTTCTTTTATTTATTTTTGTCCTCTGAGGCATTTTATTTGTACGTATTCAGTTTAGTTCAGTTCAGTCGCTCAGTCGTATCCGACGCTGCGACCCCATGAATCACAGCGTGCCAGGCCTCCTTGTCCATCACCAACTCCTGGAGTTCACTCAAACTCCTGACTATCGAGTTGGTGATGCCATCCACCCATCTCATCCTCGGTTGTCCCCTTCTCCTAACCCTCCTGCCCCCAGTCCCTCCCAGCATCAGAGTCTTTGCCAATGAGTCAACTCTTCGCATGAGGTGGCCAGATTATTGGAGTTTCAGCTTTAGCATCAGTCCTTCCAATGAACACGCAGGACTGATCTCCTTTACGACGGACTGGTTGGATCTCTTCCCAGTCCAAGGGACTCTCAAGAGTCTTCTCCAACACCACAGTTCAAAAGCATCAATTCTGCGCTCAGCTTTCTTCACAGTCCAACTCTCACATCCATACATGACCACTGGAAAAACCATAGCCTTGACTAGACGGACCTTTGTTGGCAAAGTACTGTCTCTTTGAATATGCTCTCTATGTTGGTCATAACTTTCCTTCCCAGGAGTAAGCGTCTTTTAATTTCATGGCTACAATCACCATCTGTAGTGATTTTGGAGCCCCCCAAAATAAAGTCTGACACTGTTTTCCACTGTTTCCCCATCTATTTCCCATGAAGTGATGGGACCAGATGCCATGATCTTCGTTTTCTGAATACTGAGCTTTAAGCCAACCTTTTCACCCTCCTGTTTCACGTTCCTCAAGAGGCTTTTTAGTTCCTCTTCACTTTCTGCCATAAGGGTGGTGTCATCTGCATATCTGAGATTATTGATATTTTCCCGGCAATCTTGATTCCAGCTTGTGCTTCTCCAGCCCAGCGTTTCTCATGATGAACTCTGCATATAAGTGAAATAAACAGGGTGACAATATACAGCCTTGACGTACTCCTTTTCCTATTTGGAACCAGTCTGTTGTTCCATGTCCAGTTCTAACTGCTGCTTTCTGACCTGCATATAGGTTTCCCAAGAGGCAGGTCAGGTGGTCTGGTATTCCCATCTCTTTCAGAATTTTCCACAGCTTATTGTGATCCACACAGTCAAAGGCCTGTCTCTTATACACATCTTCAATGGCTGTGTGGGAACAGTGGTCTCCACCCTGACAGCCCTGTTACTCAATCAGGACAGGTAGGCATGTCCCTCCAAGCCTCTGCTTCTTGCTTGAGAACACAGGAGCCAACCAGTGACTCTGGGCAATAGTAATAAAGCCCCACCCTCCCTGGAGAATCAACCTTTATTCCACAGAATGCTTTATATTTGCCTTTAGTCATCAGTCAGGAAATCATTTATAGCCTCTTATTCATGGTACCCGAATAAGTAGCCAGATCCTTTCGGCAATACATGGGACCAGAACTAAGCTATAAGTAATTCTTATAAACAATAACTAAGCTATAAGACCCTACAGTCCAAAGGGAGTCTACTTTAATGATCGATCAATTATTTATCATCAGCATTTTATTTGGGCAAAAAAATGCATATGAATTCAGGAAAAGTTTTAGTGGCTTAATAATTCCACTAATCCCATTATATCTTAGTGCCATGCTTAATTTAGCAAATTCATTCTTCCTGGACACTGAAAAGATTAGTTCAGCTTCCAGAGAGATAAATTTTAGTCCCCAGTTATGAAAAGGTACCATTTTGGCCAGGAGTAGAAATTTAATCCATAGGACAACATTTGGAAGGGAGGTTAAATGCTGGGAAGAAAGGGATCCAAGAAAAAAAATAAGGTGCTAAAGATGCATATAGTTGAATGGAATAATTTGCCAAGTAAAAGGGATTATTTTTATTTGTAATAATTTGGAAATGTATATCTAGAAACAACAAAGTGGACGAAGATGAAAATATATTCTAAGTTGGAAGACTTGTGTTGATAAAATCAAAGACACTGTGGAACTGAATTTACATTTCAAGAATCTTACACCTCTCAGCAAGGAAATCAGACTTAGGAAAACTTGCATTGATCATCCCTAGAAAAAGAATACAAGGATTTTTCCCTCCCGTGTGTTTTCATCTTACTTCTTCATGGTCTGTCATGCCAGCTGAGGTTGTCGGTACAAGAAACCAATGCAAATCAAATCTGGTTCAGTTCAGTTCAGTCGCTCAGTCAGACTCTTTGCGACCCCATGAATCGCAGCACGCCAGGCCCCCCTGTCCATCACCAACTCCCGGAGTTCACTCAGACTCAAGTCCATCGAGTCGGTGATGCCATCCAGCCATCTCGTCTGTCGTCCCCTTCTCCTCCTGCTCCCAATCCCTCCCAGCATCAGAGTCTTTTCCAATGAGTCAACTCTTCTCATGAGGTGGCCAAAGTACTGGAGTTTCAGCTTTAGCATCATTCCTTCCAAATAAATCCCAGGACGGATCTCCTTTAGAATAGACTGGTTGGATCTCCTTGCAGTCCAAGGGATTCTCAAGAGTCTTCTCCAACACCACAGTTCAAAAGCATCGATTCTTTGATGCTCAGCTTTCTGCACAGTCCAACTCTCACATCCATACATGACTACTGGAAAAACCTCCACACTATTCAGCCTATGAAGTTCGCAACAATTTTCCCAGCCCTGTGATCATCAATGATTTCAAATTCTCCAATGTAATAATGCTTCATCATCACAATTAGAAAGCTGATGACGACTTTGGAGCAGAGTCTCATTAGCACCGGGCATTTTCCTCTTTTCCGCATTGTTGATACTCTTGAGAGCATCAGCTAGGACATTCATGTGCACCATTCTGGCAGCACAGAAAGATGGCAGAAAGGACAGGAGGGGCAAGCGCGTGGCATTCTCTGTGTCCTTTTAGCTATGCTGCATATATACTTTTTTCCTCTTCCTCTTGGCCCATATACAAGTATTAATGAAGGGAATTTTTTTATGTATTGAGGTATGGGGAAGTCATTCTGGCTTATAAATGACTTATCTTGATATTTATGCTAACTGAAACAGTCCATTTACAGCCTGTCATACACACACTATCTGCTTTAATCACCAAAGAAAATGGTGCACTGACCAGAACTAATGTCCATGTTAAAAATAAAGATTAGGAGAAGGATACGGCAACCCACTCCAGTATTGTTGCCTGGAAAAGTCCATAGACAGAGGAGCCTGCTGGGCTGCAGTCCATGGGGTTACATGACTGAGCACGTGTGCATGAGGGTGGAGCGAGATGAGTTGGTAGCAATAAACTGGTAGAACTAAAAAAAAAAAAAAAAGGTTAAATGCTTTGCTTCTTGGGACACCAATGCTGGTCCCCCTTCAACAATAAGGCTCCCTTCCTAGGTGCCAGGGCCATACTGACTCCCTGCTGATCTGGTGGGTTTTGGGTCTGAAACCTTGAATGAATGCATCCTTGAGTTGTGTCATGTTTTTTGTTCTGACAAGACACACAGCCGCATTGCAACCATGCTTCCGTGGAGCAGCGTCTCAGAGTTATCTGAGACGCTGTCTCCCAGGCTGAAGTCCTCAGTTTGGCTCAAATAAAAGTTTTTTCTGTTCCTACTGTAGATTGGTTTATTGATTGGAAATGTGTGTGCTACAACTAGCTGGCAGGAAACTTCAGGGGGCCTAGGATATCTCACACTCAATTGGTCCTGTTAGCTCCACACACACATGTACAAGCTCAGTCATGTTTGACTCCTTGTGATCTCTTGGGCTGTAGCCTGCCAGGCTCCTCTGTCCATGGGATTATCCCAGCAAGAATACTGGAGTGGGTTGCCATGCCCTCCTCCAGGGGATCTTCCCAATCCAGGGATTGAACCCACATCTCTTCTGTATGATACAGGTGGATTCTTTATCATTGTCATAGAAAACAGATGTGACCAAGACACACAGTCATGTGGACATTTAAGAAGGGGAAGACAGTGAACAATGAAACAAACTCAAACTTAGTTTAATTTGAAAGAATTAAGGTTTTGTTTAAATTTATTTTTTTGAACTGGTAATACTTTTACATGTTTCAAAATTCCAAAAATATCAAAAGATATAGAGTGAAAATTATTCCTCATCTTCCCCCTCCCTCCAATTCTCCTCCCCAAGAGCAAGCAGTATGTCTGGTAACCTTGCACCTTTCAGATTCAGTGTGTTTGTGTATGTGTAAGCAATGGCTTCGTCTTCACACAAATGAAAACATATACAACCTGTTTTATACTTTTTCACAGACAATGTATCTTGGTGCTCTTTTCCACACAAGTTCATAAAGACAGTCCCCATTTCAAGGGCTGTGGAAAAGTCAGCCAGTCCACCGGAAATCACTTAGCCAGTCCCATGTGGTGGACACCAAGGTTGATTCTAAGTTTTCACTTTCTGAAATCAATATCATAGTAAAAACTCCACAAGAGCAGTTTGTATGGGTACAAATCTATCTGTAGGATTCACTTCCAGCAAATGGCTTGCTGAGACAAAGAGTTTGCTGTAATTTAGACAGCAACCAACAAGGTGGCCTTCACAGAGGCTGTGTCAATTCACACTCCCTCAGAAATGTGCATGGATCCCTCTGCCCCCTTTTAGATAAAAGTGAAGGCTTAGGTAAGATGGTGGGTGGAGATCACATTGCTACAGTCCTCCTGAATGTTAATTTAAAAATCCATCTTCACAGGAAAATGTTAAAGATATAGTAAGAAGCACAAGAGAACTTTCTAAACAAAAGATAACTATACATATTTTTGCTGTGTATAAGATTTAATGTTCACTCTATGTATACACACATGTATACTTCAAGAAAAAGTTACAAAGAAAATTAACAAAACCTTAAGGTAATGAGCATCCCTGGATGGTGGAAGTATGAGGAATTAAATTTTAAATAAGCCTTCATACTTTTGTGTATTTTACTTCTGTGCATTTTCCAGGTTTTGCTACAAAGATTTTGCATTATTTTGATAAACTGATAAAACCATATACTTTCTCTGCTGCCAAGTTGCTGCCAAGTCAGTCGTGTCCGACTCTGTGCGACCCCATAGACAGCAGCCCACCAGGAGGATTTTCCACGCAAGAGCACTGGAGTGGGGTGCCATTGCCTTCTCCAGTTTACAGCAATTTCCCCTGAGGAGTTTCTTATCTGACTTGGTTTCAAAGTATCTGTAAGGAAATTAGTAGGAATATGATGCCTAGAAAAGGTGACCCGAAATGAGAAATGGAAAATCCCAAGAGCTGCACTGCACGGAGAGGGCCGCAAACGCTGATGGTGACAAGCTTGCTCCCAGCTTAACCGATGAAGTGACTGGAGCCCAGCCCACGCAGTGCCCACGCTAAGAACTGTGGAGACACGACCCTTCTGCAGCCGCCACCACGCGGGCCACGGTGGAGGGGACGGGGCAGTCTCAGGCCTGGCTTCTGAGCTGTCCGGTATCCGCGGGGCCTCCCTGAGCCAGAGCACACTAGTGGTGGGAGCATTCCGGGTCTGCACCCCCACACCAACGATGGGGCTGCCGCAAGTGGAGGGCGCCAGTGGCCAGGCTTCTCCTGGTCATCCTGTCAGTGGCAGCAGTGGGAAGGAAATGGAACAAAGAAGACAGCCAAGCTGCTTCCGTGGTAAAGTCAACAGGATGTCTATTGGTGTCTTTTGGATTGAGAGATGGGATGGCAGGTGGCAACAATCCTCGAGAAAGGGAGCAGGGCAGGAGGCACAGGTTTGGGATGGAAAGTGGCATTTCCCTCTGGGTAGGCGGTTTCCCCAGGCTGGCGGGCATCCAGGGGGAGCGTCCTGCAGCATGCAGCTGCTGTTCCAGCCCGAAGCTTGGAGACCGGGACCTGGGAGTGAGCAGCACACAGCCACGGTGTGGGCTGGGACATCTCGGGAGTGCGTGGAGCTTAAGATGCGCCTCTGGGACAGCAGCCCAGGGGCCCCAGGAGTTGAGGAGGGGAAGGCAAGAGGCCCCTTGAGAGACAGAAGGGATCTGGGCGAGCACAGTGCTCCAGCATGCCAGGGGACCGAGGACTGTAGGGGGCCTGGTTGGCAAGCGGGACAAGCCAGGCATTGAAGAGGCGGTGGCGCCTGACCCAAACAGGGAGTGCTGCAGATTCCTCCAGAAAGACACTGGGGAGAAAGGCGGCAGGCGCTGCCAACTGCCCACTGTTAACCTCTTCTGAGGCTTTTTCTCGGGTATAGTCTCAGCCACAGAGGTTAGAGAAGCCAAGTGATTCCGTCTTGGGCAGCGAGACATGGGGCATTGGGTGGAGGCTTCTGGGAGTCGTTTCTTTGACACCGCACGGCGATGAGCACTGGCCTGCCCTTCGCCCTCCTCCCGTCCTGATGATGGTGGGTGCACTGGCCGAGGCTGCAGTGGGCTCCCTGTGACGAGGGGCAAGCTGGGAGAGAAGACGCTCTCATGGTGCAGAGCCACTGGAGACACGGCCTTCAAGCAAAGTCTGATCTGTTGAGGCCACTGTTAATGGGGTGCTGACTTCCAATGCTGCCTCCAGCTCCTAGCTGTGCAACCTTGAGAAGGTTATGTTTGTCCTGGGCCAGATTTTCCTTATACACAAAACCGCCCCACCTCACAGAGGTGTGTCACTGCCTGTCTGAAAACACACCTCTTCTGAGCCACGTAAACAGAAGGTTATTTGCTAAGAATGACATGGAAGGCGGCGCAGGCCAAGGCAGGCCAATAGGGGCGCTGTGACAGCGAGAGGGGACGGAGAAGTCCGCAAGACGAGCCCGGGGAGCGACAGGGGGGCAGAGACCAACCCGAGGCTTCGCGGCGTCCTGCGGAACCTCTGCAGACAAGCTGCGAGCCTGGCTCTGCTGCTGTGGAGACCCTATGGGGTGTGCCACTCAAGCATCCGAAGAACAGAACTGGACAAAGGACAGTTCTGACAGGTCCTGACACCCATCCACCACATCTCAGCAGTGAGTTCTGATGGCCAGTCACTCTGAAACTGTGCTTAGAACAGCCGCTGTACCATTCCAGAATACTTCTCCCATTCAACTCGGCACTCTGACAATCCAATATTCCTTCTGGGGGATTTTTTTCTGGAACGATTTCTACAAGCTGACCTGTGCCGTGGCCAATTTTCCTTCCTTCCAATTGTTGATGTTTATGTTTTGTATTTACCTTTGCTAGGATGCAACCACAGTGGGAACAGCAAACAAACGAGAAAGGCAATTGTGCTGTGTGACTGGAGCATGCAACACAGCGTCCCCGAGGGATGGGCATTCACGCTTTCGCTCTGGGTCACAAAGCAGGCAGATTAGGTCCTCAGTTTTTGCATCCTTTCTGCTGAGATACCAAGGATCACACCTTTGAACACAATGTTTTTCTTTATACCAAGAACAGCATAGACAAAGGTCAGAAGGCTTTGATTTCTTCAGGAGTAAAGTTGGAAGAGAGCAAGATGATGAGCCAGGCGAAGTTTCCAATTGTGGACAAGAAAATGGTCATATTACAATGTACTGCATCATATATAAATAAGCCATTTTCTCAGACATCTTCCTTTCCTGGACATTGACAGCTGAAAGAAAGGTCTTTTGAAGGTCAGCAGAGATCCCAGCAAGATGGTAAGCTGTGCTTGAGATGGGGCAGATAAACTATGAGAATAAAACAGAGTCACATCATTCACAAAGGGCCCTCAGCATAGTCCAGTGGGTCTGATGGGCAGGCTTGGGATAGGGACAAGATTTAGGTTATCCTGTTGTTTCCCCCAACATATAAAAGACTAAAAAAGAAAAAAGAGGGGAGACCTATAGATTAAAAGAGACCTAAATCAAGCAAATGCACTGTGTGACTTTTCTTTAGATCATGATTAGAACAAACAGAAAAAAAAATTTATAAGGAAACCAGGAATATCCACTAGATATTTGATGACATAGTAATTACTGTTATTTCTGCTTAGATGGTAATATAGTTTTACTCGAGATTTAATGAAATTAATTTTTCCTGCTTCATCACAGACATTCTTAAGGGAAACCATCCCCCACCCCCACCCCCTTTACTGGAATGCCAGGGAAGGACAAACATGAACAGTGACCTCGGGGCAACGTCCTCGATTCTGAGACTCTGGCAGTGTGACCCAGCGTTGGATCTGCACTATCAGTGTCAACATCAACTTAGTGACAAAGGCAAATGGCGGCTCAGGATGACTATAAACATGGTTTTCGTCATCATCGGCCACGCTTTACAGAGATTTTTTTAAAAATTGATAAAATGACAAGATTTCTGGTGCTGATGTAAAACTAATCCTATGGCCACAGGGGTGCCAGTGAAAATGTATCAGCACATGGAATGTCCAAAATAAAATGCTAAATTACTCAGAAAAATAAGTGGATTCTCTTCCCTCACACCAACTACAAATGTTGCAAAACAGTGGAAAAGAATTATTCAAAGAAAATGTGTACATGCTCAAGATAGCATTTGTTAAAATCAAATGTACAGGACTGTTAACAAAGCCCTGATTAATTAACTTCCAGAGTCAGGAAAGCCAGATCTTATGCTGGGCAAGGGTTCTCCACCTCAAGGCCAGGTGGCTCTTTGGTGATGGGGTGTTGCAAGATGCTCAGCAGCATCCTTGAGCTCCCCCACAGGATGGCACCGCTCCCCTCTGCCAGTCACGACAACCAAAATGTGTCCAGACATCACCAAGTATCTCCTGGGGAACAAAGCCTCTCTGAATGAGACCCTCCATCACAGGCAACATTGCCAATCTAAGGCCATGGTTTCTAACTGGAGACGTGACACCCCCAGGGAAAGCTGTGGAGTTTCACGGGGGAACCCTGTCACTCGATTTGGGCGTGAGTGTGGCCGCCACGCCTGCTCTAATGACTGAAGTGCAGAAGTGGATCCCAGCAGCCCTGGATGTATGTCTCAAACTCCCTTCTGTGACACAGGAACTGCGCTTGGGTTGGCTCCACATATAAATTCCTGCATGCTTAGAATTTAAACAAAGCCTTCCGGTAATGCAGCTGCGTTTGTTTTGTGCAAATCCTTCCCAAGCCTTGGTCACCACTTTGGGATATCACACCCACTCAGGCCTCTCCTCCTGTTTCTGTGGGTAACCCCATGCACCAGCTGGCAAACCATGGCACTGCCCCGCCTCCAGGCACGATGGTCGCCACCACAGGGAGAGACAGCAACTCAGCCGAGTTACCTGCTGACAGTTTTTTAATTATCCTTTACAAAACGCGGACATGTATGGGTTTTTCAACATTACACGCGTGTGTAGGTTCTGTTACCTCTGTATTCATTTCTGAGTACTGGGTGTGAGACTGGAGAATCGGTGATGTCAGGTGTTTGCAAGCCCCACTGCCTTAGGAAATCTGAGGGCGTTTCTACGCTCCGCCCCCTTCCAGAAGTACACCTTGTGGACGCACCACGTTTCTGTACCTGTGGTGGTCAACAGTCATCCGCCGCGTTCCTTCCCTACGTGGACTCCCTGATGTCAAACAGCACGGACGTGCCCACGGCGGGCTCCTCCACGCCAATGACGCGCACCGGGTTCTTCTCCTGCATGATCTCGTGGAGGTCGAACAGCGCCAGCGCCCTGCCGGCGGGCGGCCCCGCCTTCGTCCCGCCCCCAGGGCTCTCCTCGGGGGGCCCGAGCGGGCAGCGCCCCAGGTGCGGGCCGCGGCTGCGGGCCTGCGGGCGCCGGCGGCCCCGCGCCCGGGGCTGCTCGCGGGTGTGCGTTATCTGGTGGCGGATGAGGTGCGAGCTCTGCGTGAAGCCCTTGCCGCACTGGCCGCAGCGGAAGGGCCTGTCGCTGCGCGGCGCGCCCTCGCCCGGGCGCAGGGGCTCGGGCCAGGCGGGCGCGGGCGCGAAGAGCAGGCGCTGGCGGCAGTCGTGGGGCCCGTCGCCCGCGTGCTTGCGCTGGTGCTGGGCCAGCGACGAGCTGTGCCGGAAGCCCTTGCCGCAGCGGCTGCACTCGTAGGGGCGCTCGGCCGTGTGCGTCCGCAGGTGCAGGAAGAGGCAGGTGGTGCGCGAGAAGGCCTTGCCGCACACGCTGCAGGCGAAGGGCTTCTCGCCGGTGTGCGTGCGCCGGTGGCGGCCCAGCGACGAGTTCTGGTTGAAGGCGCGCCCGCAGTCCTGGCAGGCGTAGGGCTTCTCGCCCGTGTGGATGCGCCGGTGCACCGTGAGGTGCGTGCTGTGGCAGAAAGACTTGCCGCAGTCGGCGCACTTGTAGGGCTTGTGGCCCGTGTGGATGCGCTCGTGCTGCACCAGCGACGAGTTCTGGCTGAAGGCCTTGCCGCACTCCTTGCACGCGTAGGGCCAGTTGTTTCCCCCAACATATAAAAGACTAAAAAAGAAAAAAGAGGGGAGACCTATAGATTAAAAGAGACCTAAATCAAGCAAATGCACTGTGTGACTTTTCTTTAGATCATGATTAGAACAAACAGAAAAAAAAATTTATAAGGAAACCAGGAATATCCACTAGATATTTGATGACATAGTAATTACTGTTATTTCTGCTTAGATGGTAATATAGTTTTACTCGAGATTTAATGAAATTAATTTTTCCTGCTTCATCACAGACATTCTTAAGGGAAACCATCCCCCACCCCCACCCCCTTTACTGGAATGCCAGGGAAGGACAAACATGAACAGTGACCTCGGGGCAACGTCCTCGATTCTGAGACTCTGGCAGTGTGACCCAGCGTTGGATCTGCACTATCAGTGTCAACATCAACTTAGTGACAAAGGCAAATGGCGGCTCAGGATGACTATAAACATGGTTTTCGTCATCATCGGCCACGCTTTACAGAGATTTTTTTAAAAATTGATAAAATGACAAGATTTCTGGTGCTGATGTAAAACTAATCCTATGGCCACAGGGGTGCCAGTGAAAATGTATCAGCACATGGAATGTCCAAAATAAAATGCTAAATTACTCAGAAAAATAAGTGGATTCTCTTCCCTCACACCAACTACAAATGTTGCAAAACAGTGGAAAAGAATTATTCAAAGAAAATGTGTACATGCTCAAGATAGCATTTGTTAAAATCAAATGTACAGGACTGTTAACAAAGCCCTGATTAATTAACTTCCAGAGTCAGGAAAGCCAGATCTTATGCTGGGCAAGGGTTCTCCACCTCAAGGCCAGGTGGCTCTTTGGTGATGGGGTGTTGCAAGATGCTCAGCAGCATCCTTGAGCTCCCCCACAGGATGGCACCGCTCCCCTCTGCCAGTCACGACAACCAAAATGTGTCCAGACATCACCAAGTATCTCCTGGGGAACAAAGCCTCTCTGAATGAGACCCTCCATCACAGGCAACATTGCCAATCTAAGGCCATGGTTTCTAACTGGAGACGTGACACCCCCAGGGAAAGCTGTGGAGTTTCACGGGGGAACCCTGTCACTCGATTTGGGCGTGAGTGTGGCCGCCACGCCTGCTCTAATGACTGAAGTGCAGAAGTGGATCCCAGCAGCCCTGGATGTATGTCTCAAACTCCCTTCTGTGACACAGGAACTGCGCTTGGGTTGGCTCCACATATAAATTCCTGCATGCTTAGAATTTAAACAAAGCCTTCCGGTAATGCAGCTGCGTTTGTTTTGTGCAAATCCTTCCCAAGCCTTGGTCACCACTTTGGGATATCACACCCACTCAGGCCTCTCCTCCTGTTTCTGTGGGTAACCCCATGCACCAGCTGGCAAACCATGGCACTGCCCCGCCTCCAGGCACGATGGTCGCCACCACAGGGAGAGACAGCAACTCAGCCGAGTTACCTGCTGACAGTTTTTTAATTATCCTTTACAAAACGCGGACATGTATGGGTTTTTCAACATTACACGCGTGTGTAGGTTCTGTTACCTCTGTATTCATTTCTGAGTACTGGGTGTGAGACTGGAGAATCGGTGATGTCAGGTGTTTGCAAGCCCCACTGCCTTAGGAAATCTGAGGGCGTTTCTACGCTCCGCCCCCTTCCAGAAGTACACCTTGTGGACGCACCACGTTTCTGTACCTGTGGTGGTCAACAGTCATCCGCCGCGTTCCTTCCCTACGTGGACTCCCTGATGTCAAACAGCACGGACGTGCCCACGGCGGGCTCCTCCACGCCAATGACGCGCACCGGGTTCTTCTCCTGCATGATCTCGTGGAGGTCGAACAGCGCCAGCGCCCTGCCGGCGGGCGGCCCCGCCTTCGTCCCGCCCCCAGGGCTCTCCTCGGGGGGCCCGAGCGGGCAGCGCCCCAGGTGCGGGCCGCGGCTGCGGGCCTGCGGGCGCCGGCGGCCCCGCGCCCGGGGCTGCTCGCGGGTGTGCGTTATCTGGTGGCGGATGAGGTGCGAGCTCTGCGTGAAGCCCTTGCCGCACTGGCCGCAGCGGAAGGGCCTGTCGCTGCGCGGCGCGCCCTCGCCCGGGCGCAGGGGCTCGGGCCAGGCGGGCGCGGGCGCGAAGAGCAGGCGCTGGCGGCAGTCGTGGGGCCCGTCGCCCGCGTGCTTGCGCTGGTGCTGGGCCAGCGACGAGCTGTGCCGGAAGCCCTTGCCGCAGCGGCTGCACTCGTAGGGCCGCTCGGCCGTGTGCGTCCGCAGGTGCAGGAAGAGGCAGGTGGTGCGCGAGAAGGCCTTGCCGCACACGCTGCAGGCGAAGGGCTTCTCGCCGGTGTGCGTGCGCCGGTGGCGGCCCAGCGACGAGTTCTGGTTGAAGGCGCGCCCGCAGTCCTGGCAGGCGTAGGGCTTCTCGCCCGTGTGGATGCGCCGGTGCACCGTGAGGTGCGTGCTGTGGCAGAAAGACTTGCCGCAGTCGGCGCACTTGTAGGGCTTGTGGCCCGTGTGGATGCGCTCGTGCTGCACCAGCGACGAGTTCTGGCTGAAGGCCTTGCCGCACTCCTTGCACGCGTAGGGCCGCTCGCCCGTGTGGATGCGCCGGTGCACCGTGAGGTGCGCGTTGTGGTTGAAGGACTTCCCGCAGTCGGCGCACTTGTAGGGCTTGTCGGGCGCGGGGCCGCGCGCCGGCTCCGCCTCCAGGGCAGCACGCGTGGCCGCGGAAGCCTCGCCGCGGCCCGGGCGGTCGCGCGGCTCTGGTCCCGGGGAGCCCGTCTCCGCACGGGCGGCGCCAGCGCTCCGCTCCGAGCCCGGAGCCCGAGATTCTGGCACACAGGCGCGCTCCCCGCTGGAGACCTCCGGGAGCGGGCCGAGGCTCTCCCCGGGCCTGAGACTTCCGTCCTGAACCGGGGCTTCCTTGAGTCGCCGCCAGTGACCCTGCTCCTGCTCGGACCCGCTGACCCGGCCCGCCCGTTCCCAGTCTTCCCCCGACGCGGCGCGACACGGCGCCTCCCCCAGGAAGCCTTCCTGCCCCTTCTCCTCAGGAAGGCCCTGCGCCCGGGCTGGCGGTCGACCCTCCGGTCCAGCTTCCTGGCCTGAAAGACAACGGGAGAGCTGTGAGGGGCCGATGGGCACGCCCGGGGTCGGTGTCCCGCCTCCCAGTCCTGCTCACGTGGCCCGCAGTGCTCTGTCTGCAAAGCTTCCCTCACTCGTTCTTTCCACAAAAACTTTTTGAGCACCCGTCATGGGCCAGATACTGGCCTCGATCAGGAGCGGGCCAAAGACAGCCCCCAAGCTACCCAGGCTAACGGGCGGGCTCTGGAGCAGTCAGGCGTCTCTGTCGGTCACAGAGGGGCTGCTGGCAGGCGATTCTGTGGGCGACACATAGTCCACTCATCAGCTGGCTTTAAAAACCTCAGCACTGGGAGGTGATGCTGGGGTAGCTGGGCGGGTCAGGAGCAATCCCCTCAAGCTTTACAAACAGGAGGAGGTGGCAGGGGGCCTGAGCCAGGGAAGCTGAGCCAGCTGTCAGCCTGCAAGGACACGGGGACTTCTGTCCAATGACCATGCGGACCTGGACTCTGCCAACAGTCTGCCTGCATCCAGAAGCACAGCCTTCCTGAGCCTCCCGGAAAGTCTGCCATCTCCACTCCCAGCCCACTGATACCTGGCCTTTGGCCTTGTGGGGGCCGCGGCAATAAACCAGTTGGGTCTGACAGGACTGAGAGATAATACGTTGTCTTAAACCTCTGTGTTTGTGGTACTTTGCTACAGCGATGATAGAAAACAAATACGGAGATTGAACACTGCCCACAAAGCCTAAAATACTGTCTGGCCTGAGGTGCTGGGGACAAAGCGGTGACTCTGAAGAACAGAAAGCCCTGCTGCGGAGGCAGACGCAAAGCACAGGAGGCGGCGGCTCGGGGGGACGAGGAGCTGCTTCAAACCCGGTGTGACAGGCCCGATCCCATGTGGAGGTGCCCCCTCACCTGTGGGACACCTGGCGAGAAGCAGCCCCTGGTCCCGGATCCTCCAGAAGCCGAATCGCCCCTCAGGCAGGCGAGGCGCTCCCTCCTCCCAGCACAGTGACGCAGCACTCTACCAACTGACCCCACGCTCAGCCCCTGCACACACCTATTCCCCTGCACACACCTATTCCCGGGAAGGCGGGGCAGCGTCCGGAGGCTGCAGGGGTGGGTTTCCTGGTGGCTTCAGTGGGCCTTGGCCCTCCCCCTCACCTCCAGAGCCAGCAGCGGAGCACCGGGCAATCCCCCTCTGACATCTCCCGTCCTCATCCCCCCCTCACAAGAGGGCTGCCAGCAATCCAACAGATGGGCCCTGGGATTAGGACGTGGACGTCTTCGGGGGCCAGCGGGCCTGCCCAGCCCCAGCTCGAACCTCCTGACCTGCTGCATTTCTGGCCACAGCACACTCTGTGTTCATGCACTCAGGGCCCACCTCACCACATCAGAATGTCCACAGGCAGCTCCCAGAGCTGACAGGAAGCAGGTTCTCAAACCTGCCTCAGATGTAAGGCAGGGAGGGAGCTCTGGCCGGGGAGAGGGGCTGGAGGGGCTCAGGCTGGCCTGGCAGCCAGCACATCTCACCTCCAGACCCCAGATGAGGCTCCACACACAGCACCCAGAGGGGTCTTCTAAAACACGAGTCAGCTCTCACAAAAGCCTGTACAGGAACGTTCACAGAAGCACTATCCAAGAGAACCAAAAAGTAGAAACAACCCAATGTGGTCCATCCACACAACGGAATATGATTCAGTGACGGCAAGAAATGAACTACTGAAACAAGGTACAACATGACTGAATCGAAAACATGCTGCTCCTTGAAAGAAGCTACACACGCAAACTACTACGCACTCAAATAAGTCACAAGGGCATTTTGTACAACAGAGGGTATTTCCCAATATTTTATAACTGTAAGAGGAGTATAGCCTTTAAAAACTGAATCACTGTATTGTATACCTGTATTTATATAAGATGTTGCACGTCAACTACATTTCAAGAAAAAATAAAAGCTAGACACCAAAGGCCATGTTATAAGATCCCACTTAAATGGAATATCCAGAATATGCAAAGTCCCTGATAGAAAGTGGATTAGGGACTGCCAGGGGCTGGGTGGGATGAGGTGATGAGCGACTACTGTCATTTAAAGAGAAATATGCATGTGGTCTTCATCCCTGGGCCCCGGCACACAGCTCCTAAAACCCTTGCAATTTCCTTAGTGAAAGGGGTTGGGATTGTCTTTTGTTAACTGTAACAAATTCCCCTCAAGCATGAGTTTATGCTGAGAGGTGACTCTTGATGGGCTCTCAACGGCTTCAGGATGGGAGGCTTCATCCTCTCTCCCCTGACACCTGCCTTTTCATTTATATCCTTTATACTATCATTTATAAACACAGCAAATATAAGCAGTGATTTCCTGAGTTCTGTGAGCTGTTACAGCACACTCCTGAACCTAAGGGGGGGCCGTGGGAACCCCGGGTTTACAGCCAGTCAGTCGAAGGATGGGAGGCCGACTTGTGACCCATGTCTGAAGAGGGGCCAGTCTAATAGGACTGAGTTCCTAAGCTGTGAGGTCTGTACCAACTCCAGGGAGGGCGGGTCAGAATTGGACTGAACTGTTGCGACACCCATCTAGTGCCTGAAGAGTGGGACAACCGGTTGTTGATGTGGAAAAAGCCCACATATTTGGCATCAAGAGTGTTCTATGGGTAGAAACAAACCGGAGTACCTCGAGGGGATGATTTCTGGGGAGCCGCAATGTTCTGGAACTACTCAGTGGTGACGGATGTACCATCCATGAACCAGAGAACCGGACACTTCACATGGGCCAATCTTACGGCAAGCTTGGGACCGGGCAGCTAGAAGGGAGCTGGCCAGATGGATGCGAGTTACCTCAGAGCCGGGGGGAAGGCAGGCTACTGTCTGGGGCGCAAGATAAGCAGGCTCCACGCCCAGAGGAGACAGCGTACTTGGCAGTCCCATCCCGGGTGGGGGGCCACACCGTGTGCGGAGGGGCCACAGGCTCCCTGCAGATGGTGTCAGAGGGGGAGCGGACTGTGGGTCCAGCTGCTTATGTTTCCCGTGGCCAGAGCCCACTTCCTTCAAAACACAGTCAGGGTACCAACACACCGGCCCCGGACTGACGGCAATCTAACCGCCCCCCCACCCCGTCTCCAAGCAGCAGGGGTGTCACCTCCTCAACAACAACATCTGGAGCTGGAGAAAGGGGACAAAGACGGCTGGCGCCACTCTCCCCAGCTCCCTCAGCGCTTGCATGGAGCACGGGTGTGGCGTCCAAAGCTGCTGCAGCTGCACCCAGCCCAGGGAAAGGCCAGGAGAATTGGGACCACCAGCCCCGGCGGCGCGGGAATGCCGAGCCCGCACCGGCACGGTCCCCCCGGCTCTGCTTCGTGAGGGGCCTGCCGCTCCCGTGCTGACGGCGCCGGGCCAGCTGTCAGGTACTCGTGGCTCCCACGAGAACAGAAGCGCGTAGGGCCCCAGTGCACAGACTGTGGCATGCAAGAATGAAACGGAGAAGGGGAAGGGCAGGTTCACGCTCGGAAATTACCCCACGGGAAGGACAGGCCACACGCCGCTGGGGAAGGAGCAAGTGCTGGACTCTGGCAGCTCGAGCAGAGCCGGCGGCTCTGAGCTCAGAGAAAGGGGGGCACGGGTGAGGGGACCCCAGAGCACCGGGTGCACCGTGGGCAGGGGGTGAGGGACGCGGCCCAAGCCCCTGGGGAGAAAGGGCTCCAGGGTGGCCCGAGGCAGCTGTCCCAGGAGGACCAGCTCTCAAGGCTGCCTCTGGCTCGGGCGGGGAACTTGGATTTGGGGGCACTGCCCCGAACCAAACTAGGAAAAGAGACTCACTGTGGCTTAGGGCGAACACCTGCTTTCTCCTGGGAGCCTGGGTCTTGGTCTGTGCCAGGTGGAGGATGCCCGCGTGACCAGACCCCAGTCAGCCCCTGGCCCAGAGCCTACACGAGCCTGCCTGGTAGCCAACCCCGCTCATGAACCGTGACAGCACACTGCGGGGGGCGGGGGGTCCGGGGGGGCCGGGCCCCCTGGCTGGCCTCTTCCCGTTGCGGGCGTTCCTCTGGGGACCCTGACACGCCACCCCTTCCAAGGGGCACAGCCACTCCTATCAGAGCTCCCACTCGGCGAGCTCTCACCTGGACGGCAGCCCTGGGCGAGTCCTCTCTCCGCCACCCACAGCTCAGCCCCTTGCTCCAGCTGGGAGATGACGTCTGGTTTGGGAAGCTCAGGCCCTGGAAACAGAGGAAGACAAAGGTGGTGTGGGTCTGCTCTGGAGAAGATGAGAACCAGTCCAGGCTCCAGACCGAGACTCCTGATCATCAGGGGCCGGGGCGCCACATAAGGTTCTGCATCAGGACACACAAGGGCAGAGTCTACAACCCACATGTCCCACAGGAGTGAGAATTCAAGCTCCGTGATCTCCAGCCTGAGGTCAAGTCGTCACACGAGACCCGGCAACCCATAACCCAGGAAGAGTAAGCCAGCGCAGGAATCTGGTCAGCAGCGGGGAAGCGGCCTCACCCACGGACAGCAGATGCCCAAAGGTCTCCAGCATCACGTCTCGGTACAGGGTCCTCTGGGCCGGGCCCAGCTGCCCCCACTCCTCCTGGGTGAAGTCCACGGCCACGTCCCGGAAAGTCACCGGCTCCTGAAACGTCACACAGGCTCCGTCACCCGGGCTGTCCCCGTCGGTGTCCTCGGGATGAGGAGGAGGGGCGGGGAAAATACAGACCAGCAGGCCAGGGCCCAGGGAGCGCATCCCGAGCAGCGGAGTCGGGCTTCCCGGGCCTTGCTGGGCTCCCGCCTGGGGTGGGCTGTCGGCCAGGACGCAAGAAGGCATCCGGGCAAGAGCAAAGCCAACCAGCCCACAGCCAACCGTGGACAGGCGCAGGTGCCGACAGAGACCAGTCTAAACTGCTGAGTTGCAGATTCGTGAGCTAAAGAAACAGTGACTGTTGTGTCTAAGCCCCCAAATTTTGGGATAGTCTGTTATGCAACAACGGCTAACTGACACACCAAGAAATCCTCAGAGTCAAAGCAAGGCTTATCCTCCTCCCCGAAAAGAGGGGTGTGCAGTTGGAGTTAGAAATTCACTGCCCTTCAGAGACCGGGCAGGCTCACAAGTGGCCGAAGTGGTGCGTGTAAGGGCCTGTGAGGGCTCTTAGCCTATGAGAGGCGGCACATGAAGTGACGGTAACACGCGCCCTGTCTGAAGGGGTAGCTCGGACTCAGAACCGATCAACTGTGGCGAAATACAAGCCTCACGTGGTCAGAATGTCCAGTCTCTGGTAAGAAACTGAAAATTAGGCCACAGTTTATGAGGGGAAAACTTTTAGTCCCATGTAAAAGAATAAAGTTAAGTCTCCTATATCACGCCATATATAAAATTTAACTCAAATGGATCAAAGGCATAAATATAAGAGTTAAAACTATTAACCTCTTAGAAAAAAACATATGGCTAAATTTTTATAACTGTATCTCACAAAGGATTCTTAGCTATAACAGCAAAAGAACAAGCAATAAAATAAAAAATAAGTAAACTGGACTTCATAAAAATTAAAACCTTTTTTGTTTCTAAGGGACATTAACAAGAAAGTGAAAAGACACTGGTATGATGGGAAGTGACCTCTCTCATAAGTGACTTGTATTCCGAAGACAGAGAGAACGCTTAAGACTCAATAATGGAGACAATCCAATAAATAAGCAAAGACTCTAAATAGGTATTTCTTCAAGAAGATATAAAAGAAAATAAACAATCAGGTAATAAGCACCTGAAAAGATGCTCAAGGTCATTCGCCACCAGGGAAATACAAGTCAAAAATCACATACAAAAGACTTCAATTTTCAGGTGGTATTTCCTTTAAGAAAAACCACAACTAGATTTTTAAATATTTAAGAAATTATAGTACAGGTGGCATGTGGTTCGACCAAAAATTATGCAGCAAATCTACAGAACCTTTTGGTTGGGACCAAGGTCTCTGCTCCTGTCCCCGCAGCCTCCCCTCCCACTCCGACGGTCCTCCAGCCCTGAAAACACGGCGCTGTGCCTCCGGCCGCCATCACTCGCTCCGTGCGCAGCGCCAGGGAGAGTGCTGGGCCCGCTGCGGGCTGTCTGTCTAGGCCACAGACCTCGCAGTGACATCCCACGAGTCCCGCATGTCTCCTCGCAGAACCCCAGCAGAAGCCCACTCCTCGCTGTCTCTGAGCCTCCCCGCTGCTTCACCGCAGACCCCTGCAGCCCTCCTCCGGACCTCCTGCTCCGCACTGCGGGGCCCGGCGGGACGGGCTTTGCCAGACCTGCTCCCTCCATACATCCTCCCCAGCTCAGCAGGCCGCCCTGGCATCAGCCAGCACCCATCACTGGACTCCACCCTGGGCGTCAGCCAGCTCTCAGCGTCTCTTACTCCCACCCGGCAATGCCTGAATGCCATTCCTGCTTAAAGCAATTCAAATAGCTCCTTCCTTTCGATAAAGGATGACCCCCTTTAGCCTGGCTATGGGTAGCTGAAAAGTGGCCTCTAAAGATATTCAGGTCCTAGTTCTTGGAACCTGTGAATATTATCATAAATGGCAAAAGGGACTCTGTGGATGTGTTAATCACATCCCTTAATGGGTTTTAAAAATAGGGAGATTATCCTGGAATATCGAGGTGGCCCTTACATTCAGTCACAAATGTCCTTCTGAAGGGAAGGTACTGGAAGACTGAACTACAGGAGGCAGAAGATACCGTGACCACTAAGGCAAAGGAAGGCGGACCAAGGGCCACGAGCCCAAAATGCCAAGTCTATAGCTCCAACAGAGGAAAGGCAACGCAAGAGTGGCGGAGAGCCTCGGCAGGAAAGGTGCAGCTGCCCGCGCCTGACCTCAGGCCAGGGAAAGGGATTTCAGACTCCTGACCTCTGGAACCCTAAGAACCAACACATCAATATATATTTCAAACCGTCACATCTGTAATAATCTGCTATGGCAGCCAAAGGGTGCTAACACGGTGGACCTCAGAGCCCTCTGCTTCCGGTCCTCGGCTCCTGCGGCGGCAGGCCTCCAAGATGGACCGCAGTGATCCCCGGCCCCCGTGCAGCCTCCTCCTATACTGAGCAGGTCTGACTTATGGAACTGATACGATAATTCAGAGAGTGAACTCTGAGCCCAGCTCACAAGACACCGTGGCTTCCACCGAGCCTTCTCTTGGATCACTCCCTTTGTGGGAAGCTGGGCGCCATGGTGTAAGAACGCGCAGCCAGCTCCGGAGACAGTCCCACATCAGAAGGAAGAGAGGCCTCCTGCCAAGCGTCCTGCATGAGCCGTCCTAGAAGCGGATGCCCCAGCCCCAGTCAAGTGTCAGGTGACCGCGGTCCAGGCTGGCATCGTAACTGTCATGAACCCAGGCCAGAGCCACCAGCGAAGTCGTTGCAGGACCCCTATCCTCAGAAACGGAGGGGACATTTATCGTTGCTTTAGGCCACTGTGTTTTCATTATTTGTTACACAGCAACAGATGACAAACACACTCTCTCTTAAGCCTCTCACTGCTGACAGATTCTCTCCTTGACCGAACTGTAGTCTGGCTCACAACCCTCTTCCCAAATAAGCTTTGCCTTTGGGCTTCTGTGTCCATTTCTGCATCATTCGGCTTTATCAAAAATCCTGTCCCACTGGTTTCTTGGGTCCCATTGGTCCCAAGAATCCTACCCTCCGTATCTGACCACTCTTGATATCTTCTCACAGTCCTCATCCCCCACAGCCCTCCAAGTAACATCCCATCATTTGGCCTGAGTCAGCAAGAGCCCTGTTTTAGGTCAGGTGAGCAAGATATGCAGATGACACCACTCTAATGGCGAAAGTAAAGAGGAACTAAGGAGTCTCTCGATGAGGGTGAAAGAGGAGAGTGAAAAAGCTGACTTAAAACTCAACATTCAGAAAACGAAGATCATGGCATCTGGTCCCATCACTTCATGGCAAACAGATGGGGAAACCATGGCAACAGTGAAAGACTTTATTTTCTTGGGCTCCAAAATCACTGCACAGGATGACTGCAACCATGAAATTTTTAAAAGATGCTTGCTCCCTCAAAGGAAAGCTATGACAAACCTAGAGAGCATATTAAAAAGCAGAGACATCACTTTACCAACAAAGGTCCATATAGTTAAGTGGAAGTATTAGTCACTCAGCCATGTCCAATTCTTTGTGACCCCATGGACTGTAGCCCACCAGGCTCCTCTGTCCGGAATTCTCTTGAATTCTCTCAAGAATTCCTCTTGCCTGGATCAGGCAAGAATATTGGAGTGGGTTGCCATTTCCTTCTCCAGGGGATCTTCCCCACTCGGAGATGGAACCTGGATCTCCTGCACTGCGAACAGACTCTTTACCAGTAGTCATGTATGGATGTACAGTTGGACCATAAAGAAGGCTGAGCGCCAAAGAACTGATGCTTTCGAATTGCGGTGCTGGAGAAGACTCTTAAGAGTCCTGTGGACTGCGAGGAGACCTAACCAGTCATCCTAAAGGAAACCAACCCTGAATATTCATTGGAAGAACTGATACTGAAGCTCCCAATACTTTGGCCACCTGATTCAAAGAGCCAACTCATTGGAAAAGACCCTGATGCTGGGAAAGATTGAAGGCAGGAGGACATGGGGATGACAGAGGATGAGATGGTTGGATGGCATCGCCAACTCAATGGACATGAGTTTGAGCAAACTCTGGGAGATAGTGAAGGACAGGGAAGCCTGGCATGCTTCAGTCCATGGGGTCGCAGAGTCAGACAACAACCAAAAATTACCTCTACCCCCACTATAAAAATAACCACGTTTGCTTGTTGTATTCACAGTTGAGCCCAGTCCTATACTGAAGTCTCTTTCCCCCTATTGCAACTGTCCCCAAAGAAAATCTGTTTTTACTGCTTTAACTATGGCCCAGCTCTGATACTCTTTGACACTGCTCACTCCCTGCCCCTTCTCCGGGATCCACAGCAAAAGCAAACAAAAACGTGGTTGCATCTCCTACATATTTGCAACAGTCTCTGAACACTGTGCACACCTAGGATTATCAACAGTCTCACTTTGCATACCAAATCTGAAATAAATGCAAAAGCCGGTAGGCAAGGACAGAAGGACAGAAAGTCTGGAACTTAAGGAATTATACATTTCTTTCGGTTCCTGCCACGTGGAGTCAGCACTGTATGGAGAGCACGGGCAGCGGCCACTTTGTCTAGAAGGGCCGGAGCTTTCAAACAGGCGCCTTCCCAGATGCCCTTGAGACTGCCCTGAACTGAGTCCCCGACAGCCCGGCAGGGGTCAGACCCTGAGAGGCGCTCCCGCCCCAAAAGGCGGTGTGTCCTTACCCAGGAGGCGGCGCCCGGGGTTTCGGGGAGCGGGACTCTGGGTGGGTGTCGGCTGGCTCCGCAGGCTGAAGCATCTCTACTCCAGTTTCTAAGGCCCATCCTCACGGCGGACGGCCTTCGGGGCGAGGGGCAGGGTATCGGCGGGGGGCCAGCCTGGTGCTCGGGACCAAACCCAAGTCCTTTCCCTGAACGGAAAGGCCGCAGGACTCGCGGAGCACGCGCACTCGGGGACGGGAGAGCCCGGGTTCGAATCCAGACGCCACCCCTCACCAGCTGGGCATGTCAGCGTACCCCAACCTGGGCTTCAGTCTCCCCGTCTGTGCAGGGGATAAGGCCGACCCTGCCCACCGTGCGCCGTGAGGGCTAAAGGGCCAATACCCGGCCCGAGGCCCGCTGCCATCGTTGTTTCTGTTACTATTATTGTTCCGCCGTACCTGGAGCCGTTCTGCCGGCGGCCCCGTAGCCATCGCCAGTGCCGCCGCTTCCTCCTCGAGGTCCATCCTAGGCTGACAGGTAGAGGACTGGTGCCCGAGGCGACCCTGAACACGAGAGCCGTCCCCGCCACAAGAACCGCAACACTCACAGCCCGCTGGACAATGGCGGCCGCGCCGGGGACACCGCAACTACAGATCCCAGAAGGCCGTGCGGCACGCCGCAGCCCCGGCCAATGAAAGCGTCCGTTCGTCGAGCCTTCAACCAATGGGAGCCCGTTGGCTTCGGGCCAATGGGAGCTTCCTCCCTGTTGCCCTGCGGCCAATGGGAGCCTCCATCCTCCGGCCTCCAGGCACCGCAGGCGCTCACCGCGCGGAGCCGCGGGCCTGAGTGGGCGGGGTTTCTCTGCCCATCGCTGCTGGGCGGCGGGTCGTCGTCGTGGGGAAGTCCTTCTCCCAGTCCAGCCGTTCCGCAGCCTTCGCCCTCGCAGCCCCGCCTCCAAATGCCAGTCTGCGCCCCGCGGCCCCTCTTTCAAATGCGATCTGTGCCCTGCGGCCCCCCTTCCAAATGCCAGTCGGCAACCTGGATTGCCACAGCCCTTGAAATCCGGGCTCTGCTCTTCCTAGCTGGAAACACGGAGGAGGCGGCCTGGGGCTTTCCTAGTTTCTTTCTGGATTGTATACTGTCGTTGTGCTCAAAATATTTCTATGCTTCAGAATAACACGAACGTTTAAACGTTTGTTACTGGAAACGTTTTGAGGAGCCGTTGCCCAGAGCGGGCACCGCTCGAGATCTGAAAGCTGATCTTGTTCTGTTTCTCGATTGAGGGTGTTTCCCTTGCCATGGGTCATATCCGTGAGTTTGTTAGAGTCTGTTAAAAAATTACTAGAAAAGAAGGAAAAAGCAGATGTTCACCAGGATGCAATCAAGAATATTTACTTGACCATTTACTGTATGCTAGGAACCAGGCATAGCAAGCAGAGAACAGAGGTACTTGCTTGCCCTCACAGTGGTGCTGGCGTAGTGGAGAGAGACAGACAATAAAGCACAAACATGGCAAAGGGGTGCACAGCCACGGTCACTGCGGGGATGGAGCAGGCGGCCTCCAAGGGGCCTGAAGTTTTTGCACGCTCTCCCGCTCCTCTGTTTCCTGCCCTTGAATCTCTGCTCCTCCAGCGACCCCTCTGCTCTTTGCTGGGCATCCCCCCCTGCAACCCTATCTGGGGCCCAACCCCACCAGGTCTGCGGTACCAGGAGGAGCATGTGGTCAAGCATCTTCCTTCACCACAGCAGGTCCCTATGGAAACCACAAATCAGGCACTCTCCAAGGAGACCAAATCTGGCCTCCATCAGGAACCCAGCAAAATTTCCTGGCAGTATCCCTTTCTCATCAGTCCGTGATAAAAGGTTAGATAGCATCACTGACTCAATGGACATGAATTTGAGCAAACGCTGGGAGCTAGTGGAGGATGGAGGAGACTGCCGTGCTGCAATCCATGGGGTTGCAGTCGGACATGACTCTGGGTGACTGAATGTCACTGACTTTTCTCCTGGTCCTGTTGAATCTTGGATGCATGATGGTTTCCTATTACTTTGACTGTTTCTTTTCTATTACTTGTATTTTTGTTTTCTTTTTTATTATAAGTGTGTCTCAGTCGTGTCCAACTCTTTGCCCCGTGGGGACGGTAGCCTGCCAGGCTCCTCTGTCCATGGAATTCTTCAGACAAGGATACTACAGTCAGTAACCATTAATTTCCAGGGGATCTTCCTGACCCAGGAATCAAACCCAGGCCTCCTGCATTACAGGCAGATTCTTTACCATCTGAGCCACTAGGGAAGCCCTGATTTTAACATAGGGTTTTGTCTATTGAAGTAGTTCTCAAAGTGTGGACTAGGGACAACCTGGGAGATTCCTGAGATCCTTTCTATGAGTCAGTGAGTTCCAAACTAAGTTCATAATAATACTTCCCCCCTATTCCCATTTCTCACGAATGTATGGTAGAGGTTTTTTTTAAGCTTCTGAATGAACAATATTGGGGCAGACTGAAGGTGTCAAACAAAGCTGGATACTGGTTAACTTGGTGAAAACAGATTTTATTCAGTAACTGCTGACAGAAGCAATAACTGAGCTCCATTTCAATGTGTACAGAGGTGATTGGGCTTTAAAAAAAAAAAACTTTTTTATTTGCTTATGGCTGTGCTGAGTCTTCCCTGCCGTGAGGGCTTTTCTCTAGTTGCAGTGGGCAGGGGCTGCTCTTTGTTGGGTGAGCAAGGTCCTCATTGCCGTAGCTTCTCTCCTTCCAGAGCACAGGCTACAGGCGTGAGGGCTTCAGTAGTTGTGGCCTCCAGGCTCTAGACCACAGGTTCAGTAGTTGTGATGGGGGCTTAGTTACTCCACAGCGCAGAGTATCTTCCCGGGCCAGGAACTGAACACGTGTTTCCGTCTCTGGCAGGCGGATTCTTTACCACTGAGCTACCAGGGAAGCCTGAGACTGGGCAGGTGAAAGGGAGAATGAGGGAATCCGAAGGGGGAGCGTGGGGGCTCACGGGAAAAATTACAAAGGGTTGTTCAGTGCAAATGTGATGAGGTCATTGCATCAGATGCTGGGCATTCTTGAAGTTAGGATTCTGTCCTCCTGGAGACTGGGGACAGAGGCCCCGTGCTTCCTGGTGGTTGCATTTCTAAGGAGTGGCCTTCAGGTCCTTGAGAAAGACACTTCAGAGTTAAAGGAGATACAAATGCATTTCAAAGGGGCAGAGAAAGGTTCAAAACGGCAAGCCCTTTTTCGTCAGTGCTCTAAGGAGACTCAGTGGTTAAGAATCTGCCTGCCAGCACAGGAGACACGAGTTTGACCCTTGGGTCAGGAAGATGCCCTGGAGTAGGAAATGGCACACCACTCCAGTATTCTTGCCTGGGAAATCTCATGGACAGAGGAGACCAGTGGGCTTCAGTCCAAAGGGTCACACACAGGCATGCTAACTCAGGAGACTATTCTCAGGTGATGGGTGGAAAAAAACCTGTAAATTCCTAGCAGAATTTCTCAAGAAGACATAATAGCGAGAGGTGGGGATCTTCCTAGCAATATAACCTTATGCCGCCAGAAGCCATGGTAGACTTTGGTCGTCTCTTAATACAAGCATTTGGACTGGGTTCTCTCTCCCTGCGCCCCTCGGCACTGCGAGGCTTGTGGGACTTTTAGTTCCCTGTTAGGGATCAAACCTGGGCCCTTGGCAGGGAGAGCATGGAGTCCTACCACTGGACTGCCAGGGAATTTCCTGGACTGAGTTCTTATTTGCTGAGAGTTCTGCAATTCTCAAAGGCATAAATTGTTATGGAAATCCAGATGCCTTCAGTCAGGCCAAACATTAAAGAGATTTGCAAAAATAAAAAGCAGTCTCCTACCTTGCTAGCTGGGTGACCTTAAGCAGGTTTTTGCACCTCTCTGAGCCTCAGATACCTCAACTGTAATGTTAGCTACCTCAAAGGATTGTGATGAGGGTTAAATAAATTAATGATGCATGCAAAGTACTTAACATAAGCCTAGCACAAAGTCAGTGCTTGATATACAATACTTGCTCCTGGCACAGAGCAGTTGATATGTAGTACTCCTGCTATGAGGTGTAGGCGTGTGATACGTGAGGTGTGGTGCTGACTGGGATCCCCCACGCTGCCAGGTATAGGCTCCTGCCAAGAGGTGGCCAGACGGAGAATCCTCCAGTGTGGATGGATGAAGAGGCCATTTTCCAGAGGGGATGGCTGGATGGGGGCCTCAGTGTGCAGTGAGCACAAGGGGGTCCCTCCTCACTGACTCTGGGCCCAGCATTATGCGGAGAGTCTCCACATGTGCAGGAGACACCGAAGCCACCCTTGAGTTATCTACATCTCCCCCACCTCCAGCTAGAGGGCTTTGCCCACATGTCCCATGTCTGAGAACAGAACGGGGCATGGCTCGGTGATATGAGAGAAGCTTCATTTCTTCTCCAGAGATGCAGGGGAAAGATCACGATGTGGCAGCACCCTTGCAGGGTCACTAAGAGTTCTGCTGATAAACTCAACCTGGACATCATTCAGAATGCTTAGTGTTAAACATATATTTGCATTTTATATTCAGGGTGTCTATAGGAGGAAAAAACGCTGCTAAGCCTGGAGCAGTGCAAATGGGATTTACATCTATGTGATGGAGTAACTGCTGAGGAATGTCGGCTGGGGTCCGATCTGTTCCTGGAAACCAATCTCAAGCAGGAATTGCATGAACCACACGCTACATCCACGTGTGCAGATAGTTGAGTTCAGCTCAGTCACTCAGTCATGTCTGACTCTTTGTGACCCCATGGATTGCAGCACGCCAGGCCTCCCTGTCCATCACCAAATCCCAGAGTTTACTCAAACTCATGTCCATTGAGTCGGTGATGCCATCCAGCCATCTCATCCTCTGTCGCCCCTTCTCCTCCTGCCTTCAATCTTTCCCCGCATCAGGGTCTTTTCAAGTGAGTCAGTTCTTCGCATCAGGTGGCCAAACTATTGGAGTTTCAGCTTCAATACCAATCTTTCCAATGAATATTCAGGACTGATTTCCTTTAGGATGGACTGGTTGGATCTCCTTGCAGTCCAAGGGACTTTCAAGAGTCTTTTCCAACATCACAGTTCAAAAGCATCAATTCCTTGATGCTCAGCTTTCTGTGATTTTGGAGCCCCCCAAAATAGTTTCCCCATCTATTTTCCATGAAGTGATGGGACCAGATGCCGTGATGTTAGTTTTTTAATGTTGAGTTTTAAGCCAGGTTTTTCACTCTCTGAAACTTTCATCAAGAGGCTCTTTAGTTCTTCACTTTCTGCCGTAAGGGTGGTGTCATCTGCGTATCTGAGGTTATTGATATTCCTCCCAGCAATCTTGATTCCAGCTTGTGTTTCTTCCAGTCCAGCGTTTGTCATGATGTACTCTGCATAGAAGTGAAATAAGCAGGGTGACAATATACAGCCTTGACGTACTCCTTTTCCTATTTGGAACCAGTCTGTTGTTCCATGTCCAGTTCTAACTGCTGCTTCCTGACCTGCATACAGATTTCTCAAGAAGCAGGTCAGGTGGTCTGGTATTCCCATCTCTTTCAGAATTTTCCACAGTTTATTGTGATCCACACAGTCAAAGGCTTTGGCATAGTCAATAAAGCAGAAATATATGTTTTTCTGGAACTCTCTTGTTTTTTCCATGATCCAGCGGATGTTGGCAATTTGATCTCTGGTTCCTCTGCCTTTTCTAAAACCAGCTTCAGAGCTGCAGCTTATTTTCGGTTGCGCTGGGTCTTCAATGCTGTTTGCGCGTCTTTCTTTAGTTGAGGCAAGCGGGGCACTCTCTCTAGCTGTGGTCCAGGGGCTTCTCACTGCGGCAGTTTCTCCCGTTGAGGAGCATGGCTCTAGGGTGCATGGGCTTAGCTGCCCTGCAGCATGTGGGATGCTCCTGGGTCAGAGATGGAACGTGTGTCTCCTGCATTGCAAGGCGGATTCTTAATTGGACCACCAGGGATGCTCCCAGAGCTGCAGTTTAAACAGTTTAGTGGAACAGATACTATAAATACTGTTAGCTGTATTCATGTTTAAAGAGACAGAACGGCTTGAGAAAAATGGATTGACACAGCAGGCCTGAGGCTGCAAGTTTTAGGAGATCCTGTGTGCAAGCCTGAGCTTCCCAGGCGGTGCCAGTGATAAAGAACCCACTCTCCAATGCAGGAGATGTAAGATATGTGGGTTCATTTCCTGGGTCGGGAAGATCCCTCAGAGGAGGGCATGGCAACCCACTCCGGTGTTCTTGCCTGGAGAATCCTGTGGACAGAGAAGCCTGGTGGGCTTCAGTCCAAAGAGTCAGACATGGCTGAGCGACTCGGCACACACGCAGCACGTGTGCAAGCCTGACCTCGGCTGGCATCCGGGAACCTGGCCTTTAGTGTTGTCTGTACCGTGCCTAGACTGTGGAGACAGTTTCATTCACACCGAGCATCTGCTGGCCTCCCGGGGGTCTGGACTGTGGGACTTGCTGGGCAGGTGTCTGCTTGCCTGGTGCCTGCTGTGCTTTGTATGACCCCTCAGGGGAAGCACAGTGTCGAGAGCTGCACACAGATTCACCCAGACTTCGCCTGCCTTTTCCCTTATGATCCAACTGCCTGCATCCCTGTAACACCACTGCCGTAAACTTCAGCCCTGAGTGCAACTATATGCTGAGTCTCATGAATTCCTCTACAAAGTCTCCTGATGTGGGAAAGGCCTTGGGGACCCGCAACAGTTCCACTGCTGGCTGTTTCAAAAACATATTCAGCAATATTTTGATATCTCTACGTTTAAAAGCAGGAAGAATGGACTTCTGTTAGAAGGAGCCCCGGGTCCTATGTGGCCAGGTGTGGCGTTTTGGTCTGTGTTAGTTTCTCAGTCGTGTCTGACTCTTTGCTGCCCCACGGACTGTAGTCTGCCAGGCTCCTCTGTCCATGGAACTCTCCAGGCAAGAATGCTGGAGTGGGCCGCCATTCCCTTCCTGAGGGGATCTTCCAAACAAGGGACTGAACCTGGGTCTCCTGTGTTTGTGTGCTCAGTCGCTAAGTCGTGTCCGACTCTTTGCAATCCCATGGACTGTAGCCCACCAGGTTCAGACTATGTCCATGGGATTTCCTAGGCAAGAAACTGGAGTGGGTTGCCATTCCCTCTTATATTTAGAGGATTAAAAAAAATAAGCCACAAACATAAGTGAAACCAACAAAAATGAGATAGATACACGGATATACAATTGTAAGATTACTCTTTACAATGTTAAAATGGGTCCAGGGACCTCTCTGATTGTCCAGTGCCTAAGACTCTCAATGCAGAAGGCCTGGGTTCAATCCCTGGTTGGGGAACTAGATCCCATATGCCACAGTTAAAATTTTGCATGCCACAACTTAGAAAAAATAAAGACCCCAAATGAATATCAAAGATCTCACCTGATAAAACTAAAATCTGGCGCAGCCAAATAATTAACTAATTAAAAAGACTGGCCCGGCAAGCTGTAATTCCAACACTTCCTTTCATGTGTGTCTTTAGGCATGTTCCCATTTGGAACCACTGGTCTCTGGGTATGAGAACCATTTGAGAAGAAAGGTCTCAGGTTCCTATTTCAAGTGAGCCTGCTTCCTGGCCCCGGAAGTGTCTGCTTTATGAAAGGGTGAAACCCTTCCCAGAACAGGACCTGAAGCACTCATGTGTACACAGCAGCTGTTGTCCTTCCATTCCTTCCCGACCCCTACAGGCATCCTTGTGTGAGTCCCAGAGGGCGAGACAGAGGAGCTTGGTGTGCTAAAGACCATGGGGTCGCCAAGAGTCGGACAAGACTTAGCAACTAAAGGCTTAGCAACGTGAGAAGGCAAAGATGAAAGCATCCTCAGATGGGTGGGGCTGGTTAATGGCACACTTCACTTTCAGATGAAAAGGGGAAGAACTAACAATGATGATGAAGGTCCTTGGAGCGGCAAAATAAGGAAGCCCTTGCTCTGAAGCACAATGCAGCAGATTATCGCGTCCCTCAGAATTGTTTTCCCCTTTGTCAGAACATAACTCATTCTCTACTCTATTTTTTTGCTGGCCCACAGCCAGATACTTAAGAGGAGAAAATCTGGAGTTTCACGGACAGTCCTTCAGTGAAAGCGACTTTCCTGCTCCACCTGGGAGCCTACAGCTCAGGCTGTGCCTCCGCTGCCGCAGCCCCTCTTTACAAGTTCCTGACTTCAGCCTTTCCCACTCTGCACCTCCAGGTGCTGTCACCTCACTCAACTGCAATTAACAGCCTCCCCTACTTGCTTCACCATTGTGGATTTCCATTTCAGCCTTTTTTACGGAGGGCTTCCCAGGTGGCTCAGTGGTTATAAAAAAAAAAAAAACTGCCTGCCAAAGCAGGAGCCATGGGTTTGATCCCTGGGTCAGGAAGATCCCCTGCAGAAGGAAATGGCACCCCACTCCAGTATCTTGCCTGGAAAATCCCATGGACAGAGGAGCCTGGTGGGTATAGTCCACAGGGTGGCAGAGTCTGCTGCAACTAACCACACACATATATACTGTTTTTTAATATGTTGCTGAGTTGACCTTAATCAGCCATCTGCACACAAATTTTTATGTGCTGTAACATTTTGCATACATACTGTTTTTGGTCCTATTTTCACTTCATTTGACATTTTTCATATTGCTCTGGACTCACTTAGTCAACCTAACTGAACAAGAAAGTTAGAGCACAACGGAGTCCCTGAAAAACTGGGTCTACTTTTAATTCCAATAAAAAACATTTTACAAAACTTCCCATCCTTAGTATTCCTTCAATTTGTGTTTTTACTTGCTGGTTTACACTGAACATCAGTTCAGTCAGTTCAATTGCTAAGTTGTGTCCGACTCTTTGTGACTGCATGAATTGCAGCATGCCAGGCCTCCCTGTCCATCACCAACTCCCGGAGTTCACTCAAACTCATGTCTATCGAGTCGGTGATGCCATCCAGCCATCTCATCCTCTGCCGTCCCCTTCTCCTCCTGCCCCTAATCCCTCCCAGCATCAGAGTCTTTTCCAGTGAGTCAACTCTTCCCATGAGGTGGCCTGGGTACTGGAGTTTCAGCCTCAGCATCAGTCCTTCCAATGAACACCCAGGATGGATCTCCTTTATGATGGACTGGTTGGATCTCCTTGCAGTCCAAGGGACTCTCAAGAGTCTTCTCCAACACCACAGTTCAAAAGCATCACTTCTTTGGTGCTCAGCTTTCTTCACAGTCCAACTCTCACATCCATACATGACCACAGGAAAAACCATAGCCTTCACTAGACAGACCTTAGTTGGCAAAGTAATGTCTCTGCTTTTGAATATGCTATCTAGGTTGGTCATAACTTTCCTTCCCAGGAGTAAGCGTCTTTTAATTTCATGGCTGCAGTCACTATCTGCAGTGATTTGGGAGCCCCCCAAAATAAAGTCTGACATTGTTTCCACTATTTCCCCATCTATTTCCCATGAAGCGATGGGACCAGATGCCATGATCTTCGTTTTCTGAATGTTGAGCTTTAAGCCAACTTTTTCACTCTCCTCTTTTGCTTTCCTCAAGAGGCTTTTTAGCTCCTCTTCACTTTCTGCCATAAGGGTGGTGTCATCTGCATATCTGAGGTTATTGATATTTCTTCTCCTGGCAACTGAACATGGCTGGCCCCAAATTTCATCTCTAACACCATCTTCCTCACGTAATGGTTTCTTCTTAGGTGGAATGTTTGGAGCTCTGTGTCAAGAATATCAAATGATATTACTATCATTTCCAGGAATGTGTTACTGGGACAATGTCTGATTGAGATTGGTTGGCTGTTTGGACTACAAAAGTTTATCTGGTGGGTACAGCTCCAGTCTGTTTTCTAATTCCTGCTGAGAGCTCTGACAATGTTTTTCATCAGTGGTCATACTCATAGTTTCTCACCTAACTGCAGAAGTAAATATATTTTAGTGTACAAACAAGTCCTTCATGCTGCTTTTGGAAACTGTGGGCTCCTGAGTTTTACTGCTAGAGATTCTGATTTAGTAGGCTGAGGGTAAGCTTGGTAACATGCAGTTCAACACACACAGTGCAAGCAATTCTGATGCCTGCAGTCATTAGACTACAGTGACAGACAGTCATACTTTGGTCATCTGATGTCTAGTAAAGACAGTCTGGCAGTGAGCTTTTCCATCTTGACTATTCATAGGGTTTCTTCCCTATGAGTTCTCATATTGAAAAAAAAGATGTATTATAACTGAAAGTTTTTCCCACACTCATTACATTCACAGGGTCTCTCCAGTATGGTTTCTCTGACGCCTAGTAAGTTGACACCGCTGGCTAAAGGCCTTTTCATAATGTTTACCTTCATAGGCTTTTTCCCCAGCATGTGTTCTCTCATGTTTTGTAAGGGCTGATCGATCATTCAAGGTCTTCCCAGAGTCAATGCACTCACAGGGCTTTTCTCCAGTATGTGTTCTCTGATGTTCCATAAGGTGTGATCTCTGACTAAAGGCTTTAATACACACGTTATGCTGACAGGGCTTCTCTCCAATGTGCATTCTTGGATGCAGAGTGGAGCCCTCTGGCTGAGAGCTTTTCCACAGTGACTGTATTCATGAGGTTTTTTTTCAGCACATGTTCATTGATGCACAAGCTGAATTTGCTGCTGAAAAGCCTTCCCACAGTTGTTACACTCATACGGTTTCTCTCCAGAATGAACTCTCTAAGGTGACAGAAGGTAAGAGCTCCCAGTGAAGGCTCTCCCACACTGATGACATTCAAATGGTTTCTCTCCAGTATGAGTTCTCTGATGTTCAATAAGGTGAGAGATCCCAGTGTAGGCTTTATCGCATTGACTGCATTTATATGGCTTCTCTCCAGTGTGAATTCACAGATGCCTAATAAGTTGAGTGCTTCAAATGAACAATTTACCACACTATATTCATATTCATAGGGTTATATCCATAGGATTTCTCTCTGTGTGAGTCCATTTATGTGTGACAAAGTCAGAGCTCTGACTGAAGGACTTTCCACAATGAGCGTACTCATAAGTTTTAAGGCAGTGTGAATTATGTGATGTACAAAAAGGTTAGAGTTCCACCTGAAAGATTTTCCACATTCATGACATTTATATGGTTTTTCTCCAGTGTGAATTCATTGATGCCTAATGAGTTTGGAACTCTGGGTGAAGGATTTCCCTCACTGATCACATTCGTTGGGCTTTTCTCCCATATGAGTTTTCTGGTGCACAACAAGGTCATAGCTCTGCCTGAAAGACTTTCCACATCGAGTACATTCATAGGGCTTTTCTCAAGTGTATTCTCTGGTGTACAAGCTTAGAGCAACAGCTGAAAGATCTTGTACACTGTTTACATTCATATGGCTTCTTTCCAGTCTAAATGATGTCACAATAAGTAAAAGATGAGGCCACGTGGGAGGCATCACAGTCGTCCTCATATATGAGTAGTGCCTCTCCAGGATGACTTACTTCAGTCTGTACAAGGCATTTGTCACAATTGAACTGACTCTTTAAATGCACTGGCTTGTGTTCATTAAGAGACAAGCTATGATTAATGTTTCCATAGTTCTTACCATCTTTGCTGTTCTCTGCTGAAAAAATTCTATTAAGAAAACAAAAGGAGGTACCATAGTTGAAACAGTCACTATTGACAGTATAATCATAAGGCTCTTTATTTCCTGTTTCAAAATCTGCAAGTTTATTCAAGTAAATAATCTGCCAGAAGGCTCTAGCCCTTTGATGATCTTCACAGGGCTTCAGATCAGCCCAGTCTTTCTAATGATTAATGAAAACTGAGTTCAGTTTCAACTTTTTACCCTGTGAGTTGACCTTATGGAAATATGTTCTTGTAGGTAATGTCGGAGGTAGAAGGCTTAAACTCAGATAATTTTCCTAAGCTCAGGCTCACAACTCCAACCTTGAGCAAAACGGCTCTCTGAGGTGAGTACTGTTTGATTCAGAGTCCTACTGGTTCTTCCCTAGCTGGTCCTGCCAAAGGTACATTTCTCCTAATGACACCAACCTGGGGCCCTCCTCCTGAACATGGTGCTTCATTTCCATGTGACAAGATGGCCCTTCCACAGCAATATCCTCTTCAGACAGACTCTTTCAAGTGTAGTCTTCCAGTCTGAAAGAAATCCAAATGGCCTGAATTACCGGAAAAGCATTAGAAGGCGAGGGTGGGATCAAACAGACCACCAAGTATGAGAGATAGATCTCTGGGTCTGTTTCTAATCTATAGACTGTAATTTCATGCAGAATGTGAAATGGAGGGATGGTTCAGCAAACAGGAAATCAGTGTGTGTGAGTCCCTCAGTCGTGTCTGACTCTTTGTGACCTCATGCACTGCGGCCCGCCAGGCTCCTCTGTCTATGGATTCTCCAGACAAGAATACTGGAATGGATAGCCATTCCCTTCTCCTTGGGATCTTCCCAACCCAGGGATTGAACCCAGGTCTCCTGCATTGCAAGCAGATTCTTTATGATCTGAGCCAACAGGGATGCCCAGGGATTATCTGGGTGGGCCCCAAATGTTATCACAACTGTCCTTATAAAAGGGAGGCAGAATGAGACTTGATACACACAAAGAAGACAATCTGACCACAGAGCAGAGACGTGAAGGTGCTGGCCTCAAAGACTGAAGTGATGTGGCCACTGACCAAGGAATCCCCCTAGTCACTAGAACCTGGAAGAAAAAAAGGAACAGCTTTTCCAATGAAGCCTCCAGAGTAAGAATGGCCTGTGTGCACTGATTTCAGCCCAGTGATGCTGATTGTGACTTCCAGCCTCCCGAGCTGTGGGAGAAGCAATCTGTGCTGTTTGAAGTTACCCAGCTGGTAATCTGTTAGAGAAGTCACAGGAAACAAGGTCCTAACACGTGGCTCGAACTTATGACTCACACTCAGTCTATTTCCTGGTGCTGGACCTTAAAATGAGACCCCAAACACCAACGATGATTTAATATTCTTAGTGGACCATTTCTACCATTGGTTCAGTCTGCCCACAGAGAAAAAGAAGGGTCTCTTTAACCATGCCAGAATTGATGCCACAGACTCCCCAGAAAATTACCAGGGTCCCTGAAGCAGTGTGCTTGGCCAGTGGACTCCACCAGCTGACAACTTCTGAGGTTCCACTTCCTTGGTGGTAAGCCAGGAATAAGAATGCTTAGCTAACAAGTGTTACTTTGAGGCGAAAATGAATCAGTCTGTGAGCCTCCCAGCGTTTGCTGCATAGGGCACCATGTTATACACGGTTCTGCTGATGTCACCACCCCTGTTATTGTCATGAGAGGGATTCCTCCATCTGTTGAAGATACTGTGCTCAGCTGCTCAGTCAGGTCTGACTCTTTGAGACCCCATGGATTGCAGCCCATCAGGCTGTTCTGTCCATGGTATTTTCTAGGCAAGAATACTGGAGGGGATCCTCCTCCAGGGGATCTTCCCAACCCAGGGATCAAACTCGAGTCTCCTGCATTGCAGGAAGAGTCCTTACTGCTGAGCCATCTGTAGTAGGCCTCTAATGAAGAGTGCAATGAGCTCCCAGTTCAGGGCACTCAACTGAGTCCTCCAAGATTCCCCCTCCCCTTGTCACTCTGCCCACACAACTGCCCTTTGTAGGTGGGTAGCCACCCACATCCAGTAATATTAAGGCCTCTCTCCAGGTTCCCACCCCTTTCTCCCATGCCTGCCAAGGAGACAAGCATCCTCCATTTGGCAAAGTATGACTTCCAGGAGGATGTTTTCCTTGTGCCAAACACAGACCTTCTTTCCCTCTCGGGGAAAGCCCTAATCTCTGCCCAACACTTCCATAATCACTCTGTCCACCTTCCCAAGACCCTGCTGTGTTCCTTTAGGGTGCTGCCTTGGAATCTCTGATGAGAAGAAGTTTTCAAATGAAACAAAAGCCTCAGGAAGGGGAGTGAAAGAGTATCTGGGGATGAAGGGGAGGAGAGAAATCTCTGTGTGGCTAAGCTATGTCTAAGATATGCCTGGCTGTTGAAAAAATGGGCAAAAGGGTTAAAATTCTACAGCAGTATATGCATCAGAGTCTTGAAATAAGGAAGACAGGCTGTGTGGGTCAGCCAGAAAGTAACGTCTAGGGTAGAAGAGAAGAAAGACACTGCTGTAAACTGAATTCAGAACGATGTCATTGGAGTGCCAAGGGTAAGTAACAGTAGGTAAGACTTCAAGTTAGAAACAAGAGAGGCTGCAGACATGACAGTTATAGGGTAAGAAGGAGCAGAACACATAGGATAAATCAAACACCTCTAGGCTGGCAGAAGGTGGTGGGATGGACATACATGCCGCTTATTGTTAAGTGAAAGCAGCCTCTCAGAAAGGACCATGTACTGCATGATTCCAACTATAGGACATTCTAGAAAAGTAAACTTATAGAGACAGTAAATAATTAGTGGTTTCCAGGAGTTAGGGTGGAGGGAGGGATGAACAGGTGGAACACAGGATTCTTAGGGCAGTGGAACTACTCTGTACACTACACCAGTGGATATATAACATCACATATTTGTCCAAACCCACAAAATGTACAACACCAGAGTGAATCTAATGTAAACTATTGACCTTTGATGGTAATAATTAATTGATGTAAGTTCATCAATTGTAACAAATGTACCATTGAATGCAAGATATTAATAATAGGGGAAACTGGATGGGGAGGGTTGGCATAGAGAAACCCTGTACTTTCTGTAAGGATGAAACTGGCTCTAAAAAATAAAGTTTATCAGTTAAAACAAAACCACAAAAAAATCAGAAGCAGCTCAATTAGTCGGGGCGATGACCATGTTCTAAAATAGACTGTAGTGATAAATACACAAGCTGCAACTATATTATGAAACTTTGCATGCTTTATACAGATGAACTGTATGGTATGAGAATTGTTTTAACATTTCCATATAGCTCCAAGAGAAAAAAAAAATTCAATTAGGCTGACATGCAGGGTAGGTGGTGGGCCTATGGGATGAGGGGAGGTGGGAAAGCAGGTCCAGGAACGGTGATTTAGTAGGAATCCTTCTGGAAGGCATGGATTCTTACCACACCTTGGCATCATTTTGAAGTCATGAAAATGTCCATCATGGAAGATGGGTGGACACCCAAATGGCAGAGCAAAGACCAGCAGGAAGGGGAGGCCTGAGGAGCTGCCACCCTGGATGGAAGTTATGATGAGGGGTTTGAGGAAAACAGGAGGCATGAGGACCTGGGAATGAGACACGGTAGCAGAAGAGTGAAGACCAAAGGGAGATGGGGACAGAAGTGAGCTCATGTGTGAGACACAGGCTGACAACAGCAACAAATGTCCTCTGTGGGTGGGCTGGGCAGACAGCCTGACATGGATGAGAGCGTGGCTGCCACAGTGGACATGAGGTGGCAGCAGGGAACACGTGAGCAAACTTCCTGCAAGCGGTCTCTCTGCTCCTTGGACTTTAACTGCTGAGCTGCTGGCTTGTTCTCACCTTGGGGAGGTCCCTGCCCCACTCTCCATTGGTCCTCCCCTTGCTCCAGCTAGGAGATCACATTTGGTTTCGAGAGCAGAAGTCCTGGTCAATGGAGGAAAAACAGAGGGCTTGGTCTTCTGCTGGGTGACAGGTCGAGCTCTCACCCCTGGGGTCAGATGTGGATAGACTAGGAGGGGCCCCCATCCTCCCCAGTAGACTCCCCACACCCTGAACCACAAGCCACAGACTTGCCCTGGAGGAGGGATAAGCAGCAATACCCAGACCTACATCTCAAAGGGACCCACTTCCACCACCTTCTGGGCCAGTCCAGGTGTGCCTGAAATGAGCTGTGCCCTGGGTCTGGCGATGGGCAGTGACTGCCTTAACCAGGGAGACCAGGTGACTACATGTCTCAAGAGCCACGTCATGGTACACTGTCCTCTGGGCCAGGTCCAAATGTCCCCACTCCCCCCATGTGAAGGTCACAGCCATGTCCTTGAAGCTCACAGTTGGCTGAAACATCACTGGTGTTACCATGGAGCCCTGCTTTCTTAATGAGGAAGCTGGGGATAGGACAGCACAGAGGAGGGAGAACCCCTTGCTCAGATCAGATTCGGACCCAGGTCCAAGGTGTTTTCATTTTTCTCTGGGTATCTCCTCTACTGCTAGTTGCATCGGTGATCCTGATTTTCTGCTTTGGGAAAAACGGGGATCCCTCTTGGAGATCTTCACCCACAGCTTCTGTATAATATCAGATTGGAAACCAGGCAAAGAGGATGTTCTAAATTAGGGGTCAGCACAGCCATGAGACAAATCAGGGCTGTGGTGTGTTTCCAGGAAGCTAATGCCATGAGCTCAATTGCTTCCTCGTGAAACCACATGTGAGCCACCTAAGGGTGCCTTTGGCGCTTTACAGGCACACTCTCAGCTGCTCTCCTGAGTGGTCTCAGTGAGGGTCAACGGGCCAGGGTGGCTGTTTCTGGAGGCTCAGCTCTATTCGCCCTCAAGGGTCCACTGAGCAAACACCATGAAGAAGTCTAGAGAGACCTGGCTCAGAGACCCAGGTTTGGGGAATGCCTGGCCATTCATGTGGGAGCCCGTGCTCCTCACCCCAAGGCACAGGGCAGCATTACAAGAACTCTCATGTGCGCCGACCTGAGGAGGTGGGTGTTATTCCTGGACGCAGTCTACAGCCATGGTGACTACGGCAATGAGAACAAAGGTCTCCAACTCACCTGGGATGGGATCTGCTGAAAATATGCCTCCATTTCCTCCTCATATCTGGAGATGCCCTTGTGAAGACAGAAGTCCTCAGAAAGCAGGGCTAGGGTTGGGGGGACAATTAGGGATTTAGCCCCTACCTCAGTGCCTCCACACTTCCAAGTCCACCCCCATCCCCCAAGGCAAGAGCAACCAGTGCCAGCTGAGGACTATCCCCTGGGGAGTGTAGGGCAGGGAGGCGGGACTCTGATCACATGATCTCCCTGTTCAAGGCTCTGAGGTCAGCCAAGGTGGCTAAGCTCTCTCACTGAAGAGGGCCAGTCTTCCTAGCTCTGGGCCTGGGCTGTCATAGGCTCAAGGTAAATGTCTTGAGGCATGTGCTGGGGTGTCTGAACCATGAACCCAAAGACAGACAACAGTACCTCAACACTCAAATAAAGGAGGGGCCGGTTTTTCCTATCATCTCAAAATACTAAATAGAGAGAAATGGAGGCAGTCTCAAAACAATTGATTGTACAGTTTTAAAAAATATCTCAGTGAAACATCAGCTGGTTTCTAAAAATTGAGGTGGGGGAAGGGGACAGGAGCATATGAAAATTCCCAGGAAGACAACTAAGGGCACTCTGTGAGGGGGTATCAAACTTCTGGACCTGCTGGGATGCTGCCCAACTGGCCAGAAGCCATACCTATTATCCCCTGCTTCCCTTAATGCTGCCATTGCTTCCCATACTCTGCTTATCTTATCCCAAACCCTTCCCCATGTTTGACTCTCTCTCACTCTGTGTACTAAAAGCACATCTATGCTGCATGCTTGCAGGCACGCACACACACACGTACACCACACCTAAGAAGACCGCTCAAGGCTCTATGTGAAGCCATCTTGTTCTGACATTCCTGTCCATCCGTGGGCAATCTACTACGTGTGTTCGTTTTCACCCTCAGGTCCTCTTCTTCCTTGTTGGAGACATCCAGGGCGAGGGCTGGGAACACCTCGCCTCCACAGCCAGACTGCCTGCTTTCAAAGTCCCACCTCCGCCAGTTGCCCCTGGAGGACCCTGAACAGGCCTCCTCAGCCTCTTGGGGCCTCATCTGCAGAAGTCTGGGAGGAGAGCAGGCCTGCTTTGTGCTGCTGCTGTGATGATTCCAAGAGTTGCACTTATAGAGTTTAACACTTGTGCTGACACACAGCAGGGGCCACAGCAGATTTAATTCTATTGGTTACACCTGGACATAAAACTCCTTTCCCTCATTCTAGACCTCTTTCTAGAGGCCTCTCTTTCTTCGTATCTTTCTAGTTTCTTTTTTTCCTGCCAGTGACGGGGTGGGGGTTTCAAGTACTGCCCCAGGCCTTATGTCCAGCCCAGACCTCCCTCCCAGGCTCCCTCCCACTGCCATTCTCTCCTCCATATCCAGCCACGCCTCTAAGGACTTGATGAAATAAAAATTGTATTTCATGGCAAGACAAAAAAATGTAAACTCTTTCGTTGCTCATTTGGGCCTCCTCCCTCCCATTTAGTGTGCATGGTGCATCCGCATTAACCATACCTGCTTAGGGGACAAACTTCCCTCTTTCTAAGGGGTCACAGTGACCCACTACCCACTTTGAACTGCAGGGCTGGATTATATCAACTGTCAATTCCTCATCTGACACATGGCCCTTTGTCTCAAAAAGTATATCACTGTGCTTTGACCTCCAGGGTGGAACAATCCTCAGAGCTTTCTGAAAAGCTGCTTCCTGAGTTATAATCCAAAGGCGTGGATAAAATGTCCCGTTTCTTTCTTAGAGCAATTATTGACTGATGCCTCCGTCCACAGACTGCGCACAGCTGAGCGCGTCCAGGGTTCCCTCATGCCTCGCAGCGCGGCCTCCATCCTGGCTCCTCCCTAGAACCGGAAACTCAGGAGCCTCCCCACTTTCCGCTCCCTCGCACTGCCCCTCCGCCGAGCCATCCGCCGCCGGTTCTGCTACCTCCGGAGGCTCTGCAACCCCAACCCCGGCCCTGGCGCACCCGGCCATTCTACGGCCCGCTCTCCACACTCCAGTCGCGGTCACCTCTCCAGCCCCTTCTCACAGCCATCTCTCCACCGGGCAGCATCGCCAAGCTCCACCAACACGGGCGCCCCACCCCCGGCTCCGGGCCTGGCCGGGGCCTTTTGCTCTGCCAAGACTGCCTGGAATTCTGTCCACCAGGACGACGCACACTTTCTCGTCAAGCTGAGTGCGAAACCCACGTACCAGGGGAAGAACCGCGTCCACGTGCAGAGCCCGGGAGGCCTGTGGGGCCCAGCGGCGCCTGCGCGCCGGCTCCCGGGCAGCTTCGCCTGAGCGGCGCCCGCCGGCGGCACTTCCGGTAGGCGGCGCAAGCGCGCCCGCTCGGCGCGGGGAACTACAAGTCCCAGGAAGCCGCGCGCCGGGGGCGGCGATGCTCGCGCGGGGGCGGCTTCTCGGGTCGCCGCGGCCGGCGTTACCCCTCGCGGCGGCAGCCTGGCGGCCCCTGGCGTCTGGGCGTGGAGGTCGAGAGCGACCGCCTGCCGAGGAGCGCGGAAGACGTTTCCCCAGAGCCCGCTGGAGCGGGGGAGTCGGCCGCCGCGGGCGTTTGGCACAGGCGCCGAGGCCGGCCAAGGAGAGGCTAGGGCGGCGGGCGGCTTCTGAGCGTGGAGTAGGAAAGCTGGAGGCCGGCGAGCCAGCGCGGCGTCCTCGGGTGCGATTGCTTCGGGAAGCTTGTTGGCTTTCTCCAATCGGTCCTACGTGGGACAGGGGCAAAAGATAGGGAAACTGGCAGTTAGTGAGCAAGTCCTGACGGTTTTGGACCTGTGGCTACAGAGATTGTGGGTCCGAGAATTCTGTTTCACGTGGTCTGACCATTGTGTGCGCATCCAGCCTCACTGCCTCGTGCGGCTGAGACCACAGACCTGCTGTCCCGCCCTGGCTCTCCAAGGTGGGAGAGACCGCAGGAAACCTTCCGAGGGCGGCCCTCTGGCGGGAACTGCTCTGCCTCTTCATTAAAGAGGTTGTCTTGATAAGCTCTTAACTGAATACTTTAAGTATTTAGACATCACTTAAAACCTAACTAATTTATAATTTATGCAAAGTACTTTCGTGGTTCCAACATGAAAACTACAGACACGAGGCTTCTCATCCCTGTATCCCTGTCCTCTCCCATTCGTAATTATAAGTTTTGGATTATCCTTACGTTTAAAAACTATAATCAATAGATTCTGTAAGTGTATCCCACACTCTTCCTTGGGTAAAAGCTTCGCTACTATAGTGTTGTGACACACTTCATTGTTTTCACCCAACCGTTTGGTGGGAGATTCTTCTCTGGCAACTGCCAGGGCACCGCTGTGTGTCAGGACTGCAGTTCCTTCCACCAGCCCGCTACTGATGACACAGAAGCTGTATTGTTTTACAGACAGCGCTGCAATGGATATTATTCTGCCTACATCGTTTTGCATTTTTGCCAGTGTAAATTTAGAATAGATGTCTAGAAGTGGGATATTGGGTCAAACGTAAGTGTGTGTTTAATTTTGCCTAATTCTTGTCCTTTGGAGTTACACCTGTTTCAGTTCAGTTCAGTCGCTCAGTCGTGTCCGACTCTGCGACTCCATGAATCACAGCACGCAAGGCCTCCCTGTCCATCACCAACTCCCGGAGTTCACTCAAACTCATGTCCATAGAGTTGGTGATGCCATCCGGCCATCTCATCCTCGGTCGTCCCCTTCTCCTCCTGCCCCCAATCCCTCCCAGCATCAGAGTCTTTTCCAGTGAGTCAACTCTTCCCATGAGGTAGCCAAGTTATTGGAGTTTCAGCTTTAGCATCAGTCCTTTCAATGAACACCCAGGACGGATCTCCTTCAGAATGGACTGGTTGGATCTCCTTGCAGTCCAAGGGACTCTCAAGAGTCCTCTCTGACACCACAGTTCAAAAGCATCAATTGTTTGGCACTCAGCTTTAACAGTCCCACTCTCACATCCATGCATGACCACAGGAAAAACCATAGCCTTCACTAGACGGACCTTAGTTGGCAAAGTAATGTCTCTGCTTTTGAATGTGCTATCTAGGTTGGTCATAACTTTCCTTCCAAGGAGAAAGCGTCTTTTAATTTCATGCCTGCAGTCACCATCTGCAGTGATTTTGGAGCCCCCAAAATACAGTCTGACACTGTTTCCACTGTTTCCCCATCTATTTCCCATGAAGTGATGGGACCAAATGCCACGATCTTCGTTTTCTGAATGTTGAGCTTTAAGCCAACTTTTTCACTCTCCTCTTTCACTTTCCTCAAGAGGCTTGTTAGTTCCTCTTCACTTTCTGCCATAAGGGTGGTGTCATCTGCATATCTGAGGATATTGATATTTTCCCAGCAATCTTGATTCCAGCTTGTGCTTCTCCAGCCCAGCATTTCTCATGATGTACTCTGCGTATAAGTGAAATAAGCAGGGTGACAATATACAGCCTTGACGTACTCCTTTTCCTATTTGGAACCAGTCTGTTGTTCCATGTCCAGTTCTAACTGTTGCTTCCTGATCTGCATATGGGTTTCCCAAGAGGCAGGTCAGGTGGTCTGGTATTCCCATCTCTTTCAGAATTTTCCACAGTTTATTGTGATCCACACAGTCAAAGACTTTGGCATAGTCAATAGAGCAGAAATAGATGTTTTTCTGGAACTCTTCCTTTTTCCATGGTCCAGCGGATGTTGGCAATTTAATCTCTTATTCCTCTGCCTTTTCTAAAGCCAGTTTGAACAACTGGAATTTCACNATGATCCAGCAGATGTTGGCAATTTGATCTCTGGTTCCTCTGCCTTTTCTAAAACCAGCTTGAACATCTGGAAGTTCACGGTTCATGTATTGCTGAAGCCTGGCTTGGAGAATTTTGAGCATTACTTTACTAGCATGTGAGATGAGTGCAATTGTGTGGTAGTTTGAGCATTCTTTGGCATTGCCTTTCTTTGGGACTGGAATGAAAACTGACCTTTTCCAGTCCTGTGGCCACTGCTGAGTTTTCCAAATTTGCTGGCATATTGAGTGCAGCACTTTCACAGCATCATCTTTCAGGATTTGAAATAGCTCCACTGGAATTCCATCACCTCCACTAGCTTTGTTTGTAGTGATGCTTTCTAAGGCCCACTTGACTTCACATTCCAGGATGTCTGGCTCTAGATGAGTGATCACACCATCGTGATTATCTTGGTCATGACGATCTTTTTTGCACAGTTCTTCTGTGTATTCTTGCCACCTCTTCTTAATATCTTCTGCTTCTGTTAGGTTCATACCATTTCTGTCCTTTATTGAGCCCATCTTTGGATGAAATGTTCCCTTGGTATCTCTAATTTTCTTGAAGAGATCTCTAGTCTTTCCCATTCTGTTCTTTTCCTCTATTTCTTTGCATTGATCGCTGAAGAAGGCTTTCTTATCTCTTCTTGTTATTCTTTGGAACTCTGCATTCAGATGCTTATATCTTTCCTTTTCTCCTTTGCTTTTCGATTCTCTTCTTTTCACAGCTATTTGTAAGGCCTCCCCAGACAGCCATTTTGCTTTTTTGCATTTCTTTTCCATGGGGATGGTTTTGATCCCTGTCTCCTGTAATGCCTGTTAAACAGGAAATTTTAAATAAAAGAGATTTCTTTTATATCTTCTTGAGTTAGAAAGAAAGCTTTTTAGTTTTTGACCAATAATAAAGAAAAGACGTACTTAATTCACACATACTTAACTTCTGAATTCTCAAGAAAAGAGACAATCTCAAGAATGGCATACATTATTACCTTTATACTATGGCTAAATCCATTTAAAGCCAACTTGGTTATAGTTATTCTTAGTTATTACTGGGGTGGAATGGAAAGGGTGGGTAAATCTGCATTGCTGATCATACCATGGCATTAATGTTTACTTCCATAAACAATTTCAGTTTAAAAATCTATATTATATCATGTGCTATATGAGCTACATAATTAACACATGTTATGACTCTCAATTCTTATGTATAAAAATAATGGCTTTTACTGGAAAAAACTAAAGCATTTATAAATGAACATTAGAAATAAACATTTAAAAGTTATATCTATTTTAGGAACATTGACTTAGCTGTTCATGGTTCTCTAAAGCCTAATGAAACTGTTCGTGTCTTAGATTATTTACAAAAAATTATAGCACTTTGAATTTTATTTCCAATGTTTACAATTCAATAGAAAATGACTGAAAATTCAGATTTGTTCACTCTTAGGTTGTAAAATTTGAAGTGTGTGTGTGTGTTAGTTGCTCAGTAGTGTTCAACTCCTTGTGACCCTGTGGACTGTAGCCCTCCAGGCTTCTTTGTCCATGGAATTCTCCAGGCAACAATACTGGAGTGAGTTGCCATTTCCTACTCCAGGGGAACTTACCAACCCAGGGATTGAACTTGGGTTTCCTGCATTCCAGGCATATTCTTTACCTTCGGAGCCACCAGGGAAGCCCATAGTGTAATGTAGCTTTAAAAATTCAGCTAATAATATTCAGGCTTACATAAAAGGTTAATATTCCAGGTATACTTATTAATATCTTGAACCATATGTTTTCTTAAGTCAATTCCATTAGTATTGCTGCATTTTAAAATTTAGAAAAAAATAACAAATGAGTCTAAATCTGAAATGCTAGATAAAAAAGTGAAAATCTGCATGTGCTTATAATGAATGCCTAATGAAGAATTCTAATTGCAGAAGAAAATCTATAACTAAAGTCACAAAATGAGTACTATGTATACCAGTGACCTTCTCTCCTCAGAGTTAATTAACACAAGCACTTGTTTCTTGCAGAGCACTTTGCTGTAATTTAGAACAAATTAAGAGAAAAAAATCATTGAAGTACTATTTTCTTCACACCATGAAGTGAGCATGATGGGCCAAAGTTAACTCATTTAAAATACTGTCATCCTTTTCTTGTAATTATGAATAGCAATGTCATTTTTATTGCAAAAAAAAAAAGACCCTGATTTATGCCATTTTCTATTTTTTTCTTGAGCTTGTATTTAATAATGGAAATTGATTTTTTAAACTAATATAAAATGCCTTATTCTATTTCTCATTTCTCCTAAGTCTTTCATTTACATTAAATTCAAGCATTGTATATTATCCTGTGAGTGAGCGAAGTCGCTCAGTCATGTCCAACTCTTTGCGACCCCGTGGATTGTAGCCCAGCAGGCTCCTCCGTCCATGGGATTCTCCAGGCAAGAATATTGGAGTGGGTTGCCATTTCCTTCTCCAGGGGATCTTCCCAATCCAGGTATCAAACCCAGGTCTCCTGCATTGCAGGCAGATGCTTTAACCTCTGAGCCACCAGGGAAGCCATATTATCCTGGGTATTTTTCAAATATTTTGAAATTAATATGGTGAGTTATGAAAGGACCATTTTCATATTTTCCTAACCTTCCCCCAACCCTGAAATTGTGACTTTACTACTATTTCCACTCAATAATTTGTTAATTGAGTTCCTTCAGTCTCAAATTATGAGGTCATGTGCCCATGAGGCTGTTTAAACTTTGTTTTTCCCCTTCTCAGACATTGGGGTTTCGCAGGGGCAAAAATGTAGCTAGTAGGCAGGATTCTCTTCCCAATGGACTTTGGTTAGAGGGGAATACCCAGGATAGAAGACAGAATCAATCAAAACTCACCAGGATTGGGGAGGAATGGGGACTTAACAGAGGCATTCCTTCATGTGTCACCAAAAGCTTTGGCACGTCTGATTAAAAAATCTATTCTGTGGAGACTGAGAAATCTGTTCAAGATTGAGCATCCCTGAACAGATGCAGTGTGGACCCAAGCCATCAACACTTGCAGTCTTCAAGTTAGGGTTCCTCTGCTGCTGCTGCTGCTGCCGCTAAGTCGCTTCAGTCGTGTCCGACTCTGTGCGGCCCCATAGACGGCAGCCCACCAGGCTCCCCCGTCCCTGGGATTCTCCAGGCAAGAACACTAGGGTGGGTTGCCATTTCCTTCTCCAATGCATGGAAGTGAAAAGTGAAAGTGAAGTCGCTCAGTCGTGTCCGACTCTTAGCGACCCCATGGACTGCAGCCTACCAGGCTCCTCCATCCATGGGATTTTCCAGGCAAGAGTACTGGAGTGGGGTGCCATTGCCTTCTCCAGGGTTCCTCTAGCTGGACACAAAACTGTTCTATTCCCATTTCATTCCCCATGACAACTAAGGTGCAAAGGAAAACCAGTCTCTCTGCTCACTACCCATCTGAGGGGCCACATCTGAGTAAAGCAGTGCCTCCTGGTGACAGGGAAGGATCAGAGGGCCTGGTGACCCTGGCACTCAATAGAAACTCCCTGGAGCTGGCACCTCAATTTGTTTCCCAAGGGAAGTTTAGAGAGAAAAGAGGCATACTGAGCAGGAAGGCCAATTTGGTTACTTTTGCTATAGAAGATAAGCTGTAATTGCATGTTGCTGTTCAGTCACTAAGTCCTGTCCAACTCCTTGCAACCCCATGGACTGCAGCACACCAGGCTTCCCTGTCCTTCACTATCTCCCTGAGCTTGCTCAAACTCATGTCCACTGAGTCTGTGATGCCATCCAAACATCTTATCCTCTGTCACCCCCTTCTCCTTCTGCCCTAAATCTTTCCCAGCATCAGGGCTTTTCCAATGAGTCAGCTCTTTGCCTCAGGTAGCCAAAGTATTGGAGTTTCAGCTTTAGCATCAGTCCTTCAAATGATTATTCAGGACTGATTTCCTTTACAATTGACTGGTTTGATCACCTTGCTGTCCAAGGGACTCTCAAGAGTCTTCTCCAACACCACAATTTGAAAGCATCATTTCTTCAGTGCTCAGCCTTCTTTATGGTACAATTCTCACATCTGCATAACTATTGGAAAAATCATATACTTGAGTAAACAGACCTTTGTTGGCAAAATGATGTCTCTGCTTTTTAATACGCTATCCAGGTTTGTCATAGCTTTTCTTCCAAGGAGCAAGCATCTTTCAATTTCATGGCTGCAGTCACCACATGCAGTGTTTTCATACTAGTGAGTAAATGTCATGTTCCATTTTAATAATCAACTGTATTTGTTAAAAAATGTAGTTGCATGGGTGGTAGCCACTATAATTATCCTGAAGTTTATTATCATTATTCATATAGCATTTGAGGCACTCTTATCTGACTCAGTTGGCAACTTTAGTCAGGAAGTCAAAAATATCAGTTAAAGCAAGGAATCATAAAGGGTAATAGATGCATACTTAGCCTGAACATTTTAATTTCTATTAGAGCACACAAATATACATTTATCCACAAATCTCTTGGTATACAGACAGTATGATTCATTTCAATATGGCTTCCTGTCAGTCTTGTGCATAAAGCAGTTGTTCACAATCTCTGGTTTCGTTGCCTTTAGTGGAGTGCAAATTTAAAGATATCTGTAAGCCAGTCTGAGTGCAGAGCCTTAATTTTAAAAAAAATTTCCCCAATATTTAAAATTGTCTTTCTCAACAATAGAATCTTTAGCTATTCACATTTATTGAGTTGCTGCAAAGCTTTTGGTTTTCATAATTTTCTTTTTATACTCATATTTTCTGACAATTTAGTTAGAGTATAAAGTTACAATGCCTAGTACAATTGTCACAAATGGATTTGAGAACAAACACAATCAATCACGTTAACCACGTGTATGAGGGAATTGGTGGGAATATAGCTTTGCCTTCATTTCAACAGAATGTCTCACAGAGGACTTGGCTGGCCCATCAGGGCAGTGAAGTCTTTAGCTTCTTCTTCAGCTGTTAGTGTTTGAGGTTTCCTCCAAGCACAGAAAATGAGAATTTCCCATAGAACTTAACTTGATATCTACACAGAATGGATCTGAACAGATATAAGCAAGTATCTAAGAGAGAGAAAATAACTTCCAAGGCCACCTATCTACTGTCTAGATTGCAACTTGATTAAACATGTCTGAGGAAAGAAAGCAAGAAGGTGCCTAGGAAGGGGCTGGGGAGCTGAATCAGTGGCCCATGGAAACAGGCTCAGAGACAGACATCCTTGACAGTGTTGGAAGCAAGGATATTAGGCAGAGTATATTTTAGGGTTCCAAAGACATCTCTGGGTGAGGTGAATGTACAATTTTGTTTAACCATCTTACCTTGTGCTGTAAACAACATTCTTTGTTCCATTTCCATGCCTAACAAAAATCTTCTTAGTATAGATTTGCCTAGTGTTGAGAGAACAACCTCCCAGATTTTAAGTATAATAGGTCCCTAAGAGAGCGGTTGCCTATGGTAAAGGAAATGACTTGAGATTGTGATTAAATTTCCTGCGCTGTTAGAAAAAAGCTGTTGATTGTATAAGTACTCATCTTAAATTTCTGGTTTTAAATGAATATACTGGCATTGTGATAGCTACTTCAGCCTCCTGTGTGATTCTGTTGTGGCAGATCCAGACTGTTGCTCATTGAAAAGGAGATCTAGACCCAAAGAACTTGTCCAAGTGCAGTGATTGAAGAACAAGGGCACAGTGCTTACTTGAAAGCCAGAAGAGTCCTAAATTGGCATTACAATCTCTATCACAGCTTGTGGATGTTGATTTAGGGTGAGTGCAAGCATGACATCCCCTAGTGCCAAACAAGAGTGATTTTCTGGGATTAAAACCAAAACCCAGATTCTGGCATACAATTGTGATCTTCAGGGTCCAACCCATCTTCACTTAGGCTCCATTTCCTGTGAAGACTACTAAGTTCTTCCACCAACTCTCATTCTATTGATTTCACAGTAGTATTTGAGGGATCACAGACCTGTTTCATGTACCCTGTTTTTCAGATGGCAAAAACAAGGCTTAGAAATATACTTTGAGTTCCATGTGCAATACGATAGGTTTTTGTTGTTATCCATTTTAAATATACCAGTGGGTACATGACCTGCTCAATGTTATGTGCCAGCCTGAATGGGAGGGGTGTTTGGGGGAGAATGGATACATGTATATGTATGGCTGAGTCCTTTCACTGTGCACCTGAAACTATCACAACATTGTTAATTGGCTAGACCCCCATACAAAATGTTTTTGGTGTTAAAAATAAAATTTAAAAAAAATTTAATAAAGATATTCTTTGATTTAACTGATGAATGCTATCTGGCTAAAAGCTGGAATTAGAATCTATCTCATGATTCTCAGTTTTGAGCTCTCATCAGTCGTCTGTGTTGCTTACAACTCAGCTGACCCCAGAGCACTGCAAGAAAAGTGGAGTTTCAGAGGACTGTGAGGCATGGTAGACCGTGGACAATGAAAGAGGCCATGCTATAAAATCAGAGAAGGGCAAAGAGGTGCTCAGCTAACTCAGACACCTGATAAACGGAGACATAGTTTCAGTTCTGCTTTGGAACCCAAACAGGCCTATGGAGCAGGTAAGAAGGGCATGTAGAGCTCTCAAAGTGGGGAGCTGAAGGCAGGAGATGCAGGATGGGGAGCTGGGAGCCCCAGAAGAGCTCTACGGAATCCTTGACAAACAATTAAAAGTGAAGTTACCCCTTTGCATTTTTATGATGGATCTTATGAATGGTTAGATTTCTTCCTATAGTCCTGAATGGTAGCAAAAATTGGATTATCTCTGTTTTGTTCTGTGTTCCTAGAGAACGGGGTTTCCTTGTTAAAAGCTAATGCATTGCATTCCAACTTGATTAAAGATATAAAACAAACAGCTCTGAAAGTCAAAGAAACTCAGGAAAAAGGGAACTTTGAAAAAGGCTTTTTTATGTATAATGGCTCAAAAGCAGAAGAAAACAGGAACTATTTTGAGTTTGGGTTCTAACTGGTCAAATACATGTCAGATAAAAATGCAGTCCTTCAGCATCAGTTTTGTTCATGTGTGGCTGGTATATGTGCGGGGTGTCCCTCCAAATCCACGCCCCACCTGTCTTCACCCTGCTCTGTGCCTCGGATGGGATCATTGGAACTTCCATCATTGGTTGGGTCTACCCAATAGAAGGCTCCACAGGGAGATTTCAAAGGTGGGGAAAATGCTGGTGATTTTAATCTTCCCAACCCCCTCCTCGCCTAAATGCAACTGAATAGTGTGCACCTTCCTCCCCTGAGGCCACAGCACTCATATCCTGTCCCCTCTTCCACAACCACTGCCTTTTCCAGATCCAGGAGCAGCAAAACCACTCATCTCTTCAGGCCTGGGGTGGTGAAGTCTCCTATGGCATGAATTCCTGGGTGCTTCGCTGTCCCTTGTTGCTCCCTGGCGCCTTCCCACACCTTTATAAATGGTTCCCTCATTAAATTCTTTCCAGTTCCACTTCTCATGACTCCCCCATTTCCTGGAGGGTCCCCAAGGATACAGCAAGCTTGCAAATGTTCGGTCATGCTTTTGATATTGGAATAGCTCACACTTTAGCAGTCTTGATCCTCCAGCTTTCAATTTCATTTTTGTGTGAAGCTTTTCCAAGACAACAACATAAAATTCCAATTAAATACATGTTTAGCCCTACTAGACTCTAAAAGCAAGCACAATTAATCATTCCCAAGTAAGCCATACTTGGACTAAAGTAAGAGTGGACACTGTCAAGGGAAGAAAGGTTATTATAAGCCCAAACTGTTAAATTATACTTTCATGACTGAACACAACTGTAATCCATATTATTATTTTAAATTGCACTATAAAAAGAAGTCATTTATTGCCTTTCCAAAACATAGTGATAATATATTACCAAATTATCAAGGGTACTTTATTAAAGCTCTTGAATTTGATTTATAATGCATGATGTAGCTTATCCTTGAGAAAAATCTACTAAAAGGTATACTTAGTCTTAAAGCTAGTGAAATAAAATCTCCCTCTAATCAGCCGCCGGAAAGCTTCCGCTTCAGTGCTTTGTTGATACTGGTGTCAGCAGGACCTTAAAAGCTTGAAGCTTTTTATGTTTGATCAAATACCAGCATTATGCTGAAGCGTAAGTATTAATTCACAGAGCGAAGCTTCCAAAAACTTCTCCAGCTCTCCTTCATCCTTCCTCCACCCATCACAAAGGTCACATCAAATAGGAGGTTGGGCTCAATACAGAGATGGACATTTTGTGAAAGTCCAATACACACAGAACCACTCTAGAACCCAAGGGAGAGAAGAGCTCCAAAATACACTTTTCTGAAAATGCCAATCATATCTAAGAAAAGAAAAAGTAACTGCTGCTTGGAAGTAAGAAGATGACATGGTTGTTACTCTCATCTTAAATGAGAAGTGGAGGGCCAGAAAGAGTTAGACTTCTCAGTTAGTGTTTGGAGGAGCTGGAATCGTTGTCAATCAGATCATAACAGTCCCTTCCCAAATAAAGTCTCTCAACACAGAAATAGGAAGCCACTAAAGTTAAAGAAAATAATTTTTTCTACAACTTTTACCTCACTTTGATTCTGGCCTCCTAACAGAAAGCTTTTGTCTATGCTGCCAGATTCCTCGCCCCCACAAATGCTCAAGGGAACAAACTGGATTTTTTAAGTGTGTCTTAGAAACAAACATACAGCAAAGTATCAACAATAAAACAATGTTCTCGGATGATCATTTTACAGAAGAGCCCAAGATATATTTATATTGACATCAATGTAGTTGCTATAAATGCTGATCTCAATAACTTTCACATGGTTTCTTTTCCCTCTTACATACACAGACGCCTCAAAACAGAGAATTACTGTTATCGCCACAGTAATTTGGACTCTAGGCAACCTGTAAGATGCTTACCATCACTGTAACGCTATTAAGGCATGGTATTTCTTACCAGATTATTTGATTTTTTTTTTTTTTTTTTTACTGATTGACTAGGCAAATAAGAGTTGGCACCATTATTTCTAGCAGTTACACAGGTAAGAGGAGCTGGAAAAATTAATTGCTGACATGGAAGCATACACTTGCATTGAGAAAAAGGGGGGAAGTACCAGAAGGACCTTTGGGTTTGCTTGAAAATCATACCAGAGAGTTAAAGAAACATAAGCTGTGCATCTACTATTGTCCAAGTCTTTATTGCCATAAATGTATTGGACAGTTCTGGGCAACACAGGTGTGATGTACATCAGATCAGATAGGAAACGGAATTTACCATGACATTGTAATTTTAGTGTCATTCTTTATAAAATATAAAATTTAACTGAATTGGTCATATTAGGGTCCCAGGGAAGATTTTTCCTGTGATTGAAAGAGGAACATTGCCCAAAGCCATTCCTGCTGACTCCCCAAGTCAAAGAAATTTATTTTCCAAATTGATGACTTTCCTTGTCCATGGCTGCATGGCTTGAAATTTGGTGCCCAAAACATTCAGCAATGTTTAACTTCTCTCAGTTTAAAGGATCTGCCACAAAGTTCATTTTTATGGCACTTTGGAGACTATTTTAGTTGATACTTGACATTTTGTTCATCTCTTATCTTTGAATGCCTTTCCTGACAAGCTCACTTCCTAGCTTCCCTTGCAGGTCAACACCAGGTATGTGACCTGGGCTCCACCAGTGAGATGTACACAATTGAGACTTCAATGTAGAAGCAAAAACCATTGCAGGGATGATGAAAGATGACCCCAAAGATATCAGGTCCCAATACCTGGGACCTGTGAATGTTACTTTATAAGGTAAAGACTTCACAGATGTGTTTAAATTAAAGGTATTGAGACAGGGATTGAGACAGGGGGGCTTCCCTGGTGGCTCAGAGGTTAAAGAGTCTGCCTCCAATGCGGGAGACCTTGGTTCGATCCCTGGGTCGGGGAAGGGCCCCTGGAGAAGGAAATGGTAAACCACTCCAGTATTCTTGCCTGGAGAATCCTATGGACAGAGGAGCCTGGCAGGCTACAGTCCACGGGGTCGCAAAGAGTCGGACACGACTGAGCAACTTCACTTCACTTCATTTCATTGAGACAGGGAGAGTAACCTGTGTTATCCAGGTGGGCCATATACAACCTTGCATGTATCCTTAAAAAAGGAGGGCAATGGAGAACAGTGTGGAGATTCCTTAAAAACCTGGAAATGGAACTGCCATACAACCCAGCAATCCCACTGCTGGGCACACACACCAAGGAAACCAGAACTGAAAGAGACACGTGTACCCCAATATTCATTGCAGCACTGTTTACTAGGACATGGAAGCAACCTAGATGTCCATCAGCCGACAAATGGATAAGAAAATTGTGGTACATATACATAATGGAATATTATTCACCTATTAAAAAGAGCACTTTTGAGTCCATTCTAATGAGGTGGATGAAACGGAGCCTATTATACAGAATAAAGTAAGTCAGAAAGAAAAACACCAATACAGTATATTAACACATATATATATGGAATTTAGAAAGATAGCAATGATGACCCTATATGCAAGACAGCAAAAGAGACACAGGTATAAAGAACAGACTTTTGGACTCTGTGGGAGAAGGTGAGGGTGGGATGATTTGAGAGAATAGCATTGAAACATGTATATTACCATATGTGAAACAGATGACTAGTTCTAGTTCAATGCATGAACCAAGACACTCAAAGCCAGTGTAACAGGACAACCCAGGGGGATGGGATGGGGAGGGAGGTGGAAAGGGGATTTGGGATGGGGGGACACATGTACACCCATGGCTGATTCATGTCAATGTATGGTGAAAATCACCACAATGTTGTAAAGTTATTAACCTCCAATTAAAATAAATTAATTTTTTTTAAAGAGTGAAAAGAAATTATACAAATGACCTTATTTACAAAACAGAAACAGACTCATAGACTTAGAGAAGGAACTCATGGATGCCAGGGGAGAAGGATGCGGGGAAGGGATAGTTAGGGAGTTTGGGATCAACATGTACACACTGCTATATTTTAAATGGATAACCAACAAGGACCTACTGTATAACACAAGGAGCTTTGCTCAAAGTTATGTGGCAGCCTGAATGGGAGGGGCATCTGGGGGAGAATGGATACGTGTATACCTATGGTTGTCCAGTTGAAACTATCACAATATTGTTAATCAGTTATACTTCAATATAAAAACAATCTACTTGTAGAAATGGTGGCTCAGATGATAAAGAAACTGCCTGCAATGCAAAAGACCCAGGTTTGATCTCTGGGTTGGGAATATAAAAAGTTTTTTTTTTTTTTTTTTTAAAAAGGAGGGCAGAGGGAGACTTGAGACATACAAGGAAGAGACAGCAATGTGATGACTGAGCAGAGGGGTTTGAAGATCTTGACCTTGACTACAAGACCTATGCAGCCAAGCCAAGTAATACCAGATGCCATCAGAAGCTGGCAGGGTTTGTAAGGAATGTGTTCTCTCCTAGAGTCACCAGGAGCAGACAGCCCTGGCCATACCTTCCCTGATTTCCCACCAAGTCAGTGATACTGACTCTTGACTTCTGTCCTCCAGAATTGTAAGTGAATACTTAGACAGAGGAGGCTGGAGGCTTGCAGTCCATAATGTCACAAAGAGTCAGACACAACTGAAGTAATTTAACACAATAGCACACATTTTTCTTTTGGGGCTTCCCACATGGCTCAGTGGTAAAGAATCCGCCTGCCAATACAGGAGACACAGGTTCAATTTCTGGATTGGGAAGATCCCCTGGAGAAGGGAACAGCAACCCACTCTAGTAATCTTGCCTGGAGAATTCCATGGACAGAGGAGTCTGGCAGGCTACAGTCCATGGGGTCACAAAGGGTCAGACACAACTAAGTATGCACGCACATTTTTGTTTTAAGCCACTCAGTTTCTGCAAATTCATTACAAACTGGAAACTAATACAAACATGAAGAAGGAGGCCCTGCACAGAATCCACTGTACTAAGAGTGGTGGAAGACACACATAGCTGAAATGGCCAAAGTTCAGAACTACAGTCAAACACCGAGCGAGCTCCTGATTCTATGCCCAAAAGGTATATTTGTGGAGTCCCCTGGTATAATTTATGCATTGCTTTTACTGTGTAGTTTCTGACCCTCTCAACAATTCTGTGAGCTGCCTAATATACTTTTAGAAACTACTTTTCTGCTTAAGCTAGAGTGACTTCAGTTTTTTGCATTTAAGGATCCTAGCCATCACAATAATTAAATTAGCATTACCTCAAAAATAGTGGGTCATCCTCACCTACAGCAGATCATGTATGGAGTATCCTCTTCTTCCCACACATTTACCTACTTGAAATCCAGTTAAACTAAGATATGAGAGTAACCATAGAGTGGAAAAGAAAAGGCAATATCAGAAGCATATTCAATTCAATTCAAATAATTTGAATGAGTTACTGTATTTAATCAAAATAACTATGTGCCAATCCCTATCTTTGACAAGGTAAAATGGGTACTTGGAAGATTGTAGTGTAAATAAATAATACATAATATCTTCCCTGGTATCTTGCCCCACAGTTCAGTGAAAGAACATGCTTCTCTCCAGGGCCTTGCTACTCAACTTGTGGCCCAGACACCTTCAGCATCAACGAAGAGTTTGTTAGAAATGCAGAACCCCACACCTTACCTGAGGCCTACTAAACCAGAATCTACATTCCAATATGATGCCCAGGTGGTTCATACATCTATTAAAGGTTGAAAAGCATTTTACAAGGGGACAAGGAGGAGGACTTCATGGAGGAAGTGGCATTTGGTTTGACACTTAAGTTGATTCTTGGGTTGAGCTGCACAGAGAAAGAGACTCCATGTAAAGAATAACACTCTAAGCAAATGCAGGACAGTGGAACAATATGGAACACAATTATGGGTCAATCATAAACTGTTTTTAAAAATCCTATGTATAGACTGTATGCGTGCTAAGTCGCTTCAGTCATGTCTGACTCTTTGCGACCCCATGGACTGTACGTAGCCTGCTAGGCTCCTCTGTCATTGGGATTCTCCAGGCAAGAATACTGGATTGGGTGGCCATGCCCTTCTCCAGGGGATCTTCTCAACCCAGGGATGAAACCAGCGTCTCTTCTGTCTTCTGCACTGACTGGCAGGCAGGCTCTTTACCACTAGCAACCACCTGGGAAGCCCACATATAGACTACTCAGCCATAAAAAAGAATGAAATAATCCCATTTGCAGCAACATGGATGGATCTAGAAATTATTATACTAAGTGAGATAAGTTAGACAAGGACAAATATTACACAATAACACATATGTGGAATCTAAAATATGGTAAAAAATGAACTTATTTATAAAACAGAGACAGGTTTATAGACATAGATAACAAACTTATAGTTACCAAAGGGGAAAGTGTCGGGGGAGGGAATTAGGAATTTGGGGTCAGCAGGGGCTTCCTTGGTAGCTTAGTTTGTAAAGAATCTGCCTACAACGTGGGAGACCTGGGTTCAATTCCTGGGTCCAAAAAATCCCCTGGAGAAGGAAATGGTAACCCACTCCGGTATTCTTGCCTGGAGAATCCCATGGACAGAGAAATCTAGTGGGCTGAAGTCCATGGGGTTGCAAAGAGTCAGATACAACTGAGCAACTAACACATAGATACAAATTACTATGCATTATACAAAATATATAAATGACAAGGCCCAATGCATAGCACAGGGAGCTATAATAAATATCTCACAATAGACTGTAATGGAAAAGAATCTAAAATTTTTTTAATAAATAAAAATCCTACACGTAATAGGATAAAGAACGGCGAAGTAGGTTAGGATCCATCTGTGGATGGCTTGAGAGTCAGGCTCTAGAGTTTTCACTTTAGACTGGAGCACAGAAGATGCATGAGGAGGCAGGAGACAGGGGACTGTGTCCAGAATTTTGTTTCAGGAAATTTAATCTGACCATGTCAGACTGATTTAGAGGGACAACTAGGGGTAGGAGCTCAATGGGGAGCAAATTACAATTGCTCAGGCAATGGCAAAGTAATGACAGTATGAGAGAAAGAAAGGATTTGAGAGGTCCAGGAAAGGGTTTGCTGCCGGCTCAGGGCTTCCCTGGTGGTCCAGAAAAAAATAAAAAGAACTTGGTACTATTGGGGATATTAGGGATGGCATAGAGAGAAAGATCCAAAGTCTGAGTGTTCCGCAAGAAAAATGAATTTGAAGAAGTTGGTTTACTAGCAAGATGAGAACTGGTGAGTCTGAATTTTAGTCTTACTGGTTTGGGTGCATCCCAGGACAGGCCCTGGGTGTTCATATGGAAATACGCTATGAGAGCTCAGGTGGGAGGTGGCACTTGGAAAAAGATTTGGAAGAAACCGGCATAAAGGTGATAACCCATACCTGGGAAATAGGTGAGCTTGCCAGTGTTAAAAGGAAACTGTGGATGGTGGGAAAAAAAAAAAACAGGCAAGGAAAAAGCTGGGAGGAATACCTTCACTTAGGGTTCAGAAAGAGAAAGAAAAGTAATTGTACTAGCCAGAGATCTTGGGAGTAAACTACAGAACCCAACTCTGGCTCACTTAGGCAGAAACGGAACATACCGACAGGATGTTAGCTTACAGAGAGAGAAAAGAGGGAAAACCAGGCCCACAAAACAATGACCAAGTGAGGCCAGCAGCTGTGAGCTGGAACGAGGTTAAGGGGACGGTTTGGTGAGGTCATGACGCTGTGTGCGGGGCACGCTCCGCACAGACTTACAGCTACCTTCACCTGCAGAAAATATTCTGACTGTCCCGGGCAGGAGCCTCTGTCTGGCAAGGCCCAGGTCACGTGCCCACAGGCTAGCAGCCGGGGTGGGGGAGGGGAGGACGAGGGGCGCGAAGGCGCTGGAAAGGCAGCGGAAGAACCAGGTGTGCAGTGTCCGGGAGCGGCGAGATCGGTGGTCACGTGATCACCAGAAGCAAACAACCCGGGGAAGCCGAAGAGGATGCGGGCTAACGGTTCCCGGATCGGCCACTGCGGTCACTGGCACCTTCAGGGGGAACCAGACAGACTTTGAGAAGAAGAAGTGAGCAGCTGGAGAGGTGATAACAGGAAGGCAGTACACATAACTTGTTTTTTGTTTTCTTTCTTTCTTAAGAGTCAGGTGGAAAGAAAGCCGATAATGGTTATTTTAGAACAAGGGACATTTGAATTTATTTCAGGCCACTAGGCAGGAATCTGTAGCAGGTGATTGAAAATTCCATAAGAACTAAAGGAGTGAAATAAGATCCTAGAGGATGTGGGAGGGGGTGGGATAAAATAAAAGCAAGTGGTGGTGGAGGGAGGTGGCTGGAAGAGAGAAAGGAACCTGGGACAAGCAAATCTTGGTATGGGTCCTTTAATTCAACGTAACTAATATTTCTGATATGCCTACCATATGCAAGTACTCTGCTGGGAAGAGGGGGGAGGTGATTAACAAATCTTGATAAGGCAAGCCACGACTTCAGTGAGCTGATAGTCTAGCCACATTAGATAGCCTCTCCTGTTGCTTCAACCTTAAATATGCTACAACATTTTTAACTGAAAATATCAATAAAAGCAAGTTAGAATTTAATAAGGTCAAACAAGATACAAATTGCTATAGGAGTTCAGGGCTGGAATCAAACACTTGCAGCTGGGCAGGTTTCCAGGAGGAAGCTGGATTGTAAAGGATAAGTACACATCGCAGTGACATGAGCATTTGGAGGGCTTGCCAGAGAAAATAAAAGATATAAGCAAAAGCACAAACACAAAAATGGATGTTAGGGTAGATATGCATCAGTCGTGGGACTTCCCAATATTTGAATCTCTTGTCTGAGGTTCCTCTGAATTATGAGGCAGAGCTGTCACTCTAAAACTTGAAAGGTCAGATCCTCAATTGTCCAGCCACCTCTAAGTCTAGGACAGAGGGGCATGGGTTAGATTCATCAATTAGGCATGCCCACCACTGGTTGTAGCAGTGGCTATCACTGCACTGGCTCTGTGACATGATTTTATCCATAGTTTCCATCCACTGCATAGATTCATTTTCAGAGTCTGGTTCTCCAGCCCTCCTAGCAATTCCACACGCTCTCTGAATTTACTCAATAAATTTCTTTTTAAATTGGCTGTATTTTCTTTACCTCGCTTGCAACTGTGGAATCCGAACAGATAAAATAATCCTGACCATTACTGATGTGATCATGGAAAAGCTTATAATCCAGTTTAAATGTAGAATTGGGGGGAAATATGTCAGAAAAACAACAACAAAAAACTCTAAATACATCAAGTCAAAGGGGATTTAACACAGAAAGTTAGAGGATCACTCAGTCTCTAGAAGGTCCAGGGAAAAGGTCAGAGCAAAGGTCAGAGAAGCCACTGTTGGAATTCAAGAAATTTAGAAATGTATATATTGTAGAAACCACTACTGCAGATCTCAGCCCTATGCAGCACCAAAGTAAGTGACTCTCAGGAGGAAGCCTGGAAATCTTGGCACATCTGCCCAGATGTCTGCCATCCATGGATGCTCATGTGCTTGTGCATACCTGCAGCTGGAGAACAATGGCTTCTCCTCTTCTTTGCAAATCTCAAACCAGTTTCTCTCACAGAAGATTCTAAATTGAAATTCCACTGGCAAGGGAATCTGAGAAGTGTAATTTACAAATTTCCAATCTTGCAATTAAGGAGAGCATTTACAAGGATGGTCATTGAGGAGATAGGAGATAACTCTGAAAGCTCGATGCTCTCTTCTCTCCAGCTTCATCACTCTCCTGCTCTCTCTGCATCTGCTAAACCAATAATGTCATTAAAACTTCCAAGACTTTGATACCTTGATTGCATCCACTCCACCAGCTCCTTCCTCTTTTCTTGAAATCTGTGATTCCTTTGTCTTCAACCACTGCCTCTCTAAAACAGTGTAAAATCCCAACGTGGTATAAATCCAGCTGTCAGGTTCTTAGGTGAAAGCTTGCAGACATCATTGGGGGGAAAACTTTTATACCATGCAGACCGGTGTCATGAGTAGATTACAGCCTTTGACAGTCCCAAGTGAGCGATAGCTCAGATTCCCTCCAGCTACTGTTTAAAGCTTAATAACACTCCTATCAGGCCTGACTGCCACCCATCTGTTTCCCCACCCCACACACACTCTAAGCAATGATCTTATCTCCTAGTCTACAGAGAAAATAAGTAACATAAACCTGGTATTTCCTTGTGTTCTCTTCCTTCTCCTCACATAAAAGCTTCCATTATTATGGGACTTCCCTGGTGGCTCAGACGGTAAAGCGTCTGTCTACAATGCGGGAGACCCAGTCTCAAGCCCTGGGTTGGGAAGATCCCCTGGAGAAGGAAATGGCAATCCACTCCAGTACTATTGCCTAGAAAATCCCATGGACAGAGGAGCCTGGTAGGCCCCAGTCTATGGGGTCGCAAAGAGTCGGACACGACTGAGTGACTTCACTTCACTTCATTATGGGTCCCTGTTTCCAGTTCCCACCACTTTCCTCCTCTTAGTAGGGGAGGCAACTAAGGTTCCTCCTTCTGCTCAAGATGGAATCTTCAGGGATTTTTATCATTAGTTACTATCTGTCTTGCTTAGTTGCCTCAAATTCTCTCTTCCTGCCTCACTTCCTTCACCATGCAAGAATGCTCAATTCTCACCCATCTTTAAAGAAGAAAGACCTTTTTTAACCATACACTTAGCCATTTGTCATTCTTTCTGCTTTTGTCCATAGGCAAGATACCTGGCTGGAGAAGGCAATGGCAACCCACTCCAGTACTCTTGCCTGGAAAATCCCATGGGAGGAGCTTGGTAGGCTGCAGTCCATGGGGTTGCTGAGGGTCGGACATGACTGAGCGGGTTCACTTTCAAGCATTGGAGAAGGAAATGGCAACCCAATCCAGTGTTCTTACCTGGAGACTCCCAGAGATGGGGGAGCCTGGTGGGCTGCTGTCTGTGGGGTCGCACAGAGTTGGACACGACTGAAGCGATGTAGCAAGATAACTGGCTACCTGAATAGTAGTTGTCTACACTCACTTTCTACCTCCACTAACCTCACACTGGAAGATATTATAGAATATTATTATTGGGTTCAGCCTCTGAGGTGGTCAACAGAGTTCAAGTTTTGCTCGGACCAATTACTTAACTGTGTGACTAGTACAAGTCATTTAAATTCTGAAAATCTCTGATTGTTACCTTAAATCAGGAGTAATCACAACTTCTCAGGGTTATATGAAAAGTGCTTAGTTAGCACAGAGTCTGGCATGCAGTGAGTGCATTTTAAATACCACATGGCCTGCTTATTCCTTGAACTTCCATAATCTGGCTGCCCCCTCTTCTAGTATTGACACTGCCCCCAGCAAGGCTCCCAGTGACTGTACTGTTAAAGGTAATAAACATTTTTCCATTTTTTACAAGATAGCATTTTATTTAATTTCTTCAAGATGTTCCACACTGTGTACCCCTCAGTCTTGATTAAAACCCAATCTCCAAAGTGGGACACACAGATGAATCACTTGGGTGGGAAAAGAAAGCACTGCAACTTCCATTGACTGTAAGATGCCACCATTATTTTATATATTAGTAAGAAGGAAAAACTCTGCCAATTAAATATGATATAACGTTCTTGTCATTTACAAATTTAGTTAATATTTCTTACAAGAACTCATTTAGATTCATGTAAACATACATTTTGGAGAAGGCAATGGCACCCCACTCCAGTACTCTTGCCTGGAAAATCCCATGGATGGAGGAGACTGGCAGGCTGCAGTCCATGGGGTCAATAAGAGTTGGACACAACTGAGCAACTTCACTTTCACTTTTCACTTTCATGCGTTGGAGAAGGAAATGACAACCCACTCCAGTATTCTTGCCTGGAGAATCCCAGGGATGGGGGAGCCTGGTGGGCTGCCGTCTATGGAGTCGCACAGAGTCGGACACAACTGAAGTGACACAGCAAACATACATTTATTTTGGGAACACAGATGGCTTAGTGGTAAAGAATCCACCTGCCAAACAGGAGACAGGGGTTCGATCCTGGGTCAAGAAGATCACCTGGAGAAGGAAATGGCAATCCACTCTAGAATTCTTGCCTGGGAAATCCCATGGACAGAGGAGCCTGGCAGGCTACAGTCCATGGGGTCTCAAAGAGTCAGATACTACTTAGTGACTACTTAGTGACTAAACAACAACAAAATACATTTATTTAAATGTACAAATAATGGTGGTACGATTTGTTGTGACTGATTTCGTGGACACTGATGTCATTTCAGCTCCCTGGTGGACAGACATTAAAATGGGGGAAATATGCATCTTTGGCTAAGTAAAATATATTTAGTTTATATCTAAAACTTAGAGAAATTAAGTTTTACTAATAGTTACTTATGGATTGAAAATGTTATATGTATATAATCCATAAGTAAACAGACATCTATGAAGATTGTTCAAAGAAAAACCTATTGATTGGATACACAATTTTAAAAGTTAAAAGACCACTGATTTAAACCATTTCCAACAAGTAATGTGTGTGTTAGTCGTTCAATTCTGTCCGACTCTTTGTGACCCTCCATGGACTATAGTCTGACAGCCTCCTCTGTCCATGGACTTCTCCCGGCAACAATACTGGAGTGGGTATCCATTGTCTTCTACAGGCTCTTCTGTCCATGGACTTCTCCAGGCAAGAATACTGGAGTGGGTTGCCATTCTCTTCTCCGGGGGATCTTCCTGACTCAGGGATCAAACCCAGGTCTTCTGCAATGCAGGCAGATTATTTACCAACTGTTTATTATTACTTATCAATCTATTCCCTGGTGGCTCAGAGGGTAAAGCATCTGCCTGCAATGTGGGAGACCCAGGTTCAATCCCTGGGTCGGGAAGATCCCCTGGAGAAGGAAATGGCAACCCACTCCAGTATTCTTGCCTGGAGAATCCCATGGACGGAGGAGCCTGGTGGGCTACAGTCCACGGGGTCACAAAGAGTCGGACACGACTGAGTGACTTCACTTTTCACTTTCTATTTACCAACTGAGCCACCAGGGAAGCCCAGGTTTTCTTTCTCCATCTTTTCATCTGTCTTCTTGCCTCCTGTCTCCTCTTCCTCTTTCCTTTCCCTTCCGTGAAATTCTTCATTGTTTAGACAGTCCTATAACTTCATCTACTGCCTATATGCTGATGACGTTCAAATCTGTCTCCAACAGATCCCTCCTGAGTTCCAGACTCAGTGAATTTCTCCACATCCATACCATGAATACTTCAAATTCACCAACTCTGAAAGTGAATTTGTTGTCCCTTAAAATTTGCCTCTCCCCTTATCATAGCAAAGGGTACCATCATTTGAATTGCCCACTTTAGAAGCTTGGAATTTATTCTTTCAACTCCCACTTTACACTTTCAAATTTCATACCTTCCAAATGGCTCTCAATTCTGTCACCCGCTCTCCTTCTCCACTGTTACCATTCTAATTTAGGCCCTGGCTACAACAGAAAATATGTTACATTAAAGGCCAATATTTCCATCCACAATGTAAAATTAAAATGAAAAAATAATTTGCATCATTAGTTTATCATGCTAGAGTTACTGAGATAATCAAAATGATCTGAAACAAAAACATCTGCTGCTAAAGGGTATGTGCCAGAACTCAACACAATATTGTTTTAAGCCGATAATTAACTGGGATGCTGAACTGATTTTTTCTATCCCATAATTTGGTGTCTAGTGACTTAAGTATCTGGCTGTTAGAGAAAATCCCATTATTATTTGGCAAACGATTTTAGACTGGATTGATTAGCCATGAAATGAATGCAGTGATTTGCACAGCTTAAATATGCACGTAATCGTTTAAATACGAGATGACATTGACAGCTTTCCAAATAGAGCTGATATTCTAATAAAGCTATTCACTAACGTATCAGTATAATCCTTATACATTACCATCCAATTTTTTCTTTGTAGTTCCAGAATTTCGCACTTTTATCTTGACTAAATTCCTAAATCCTTCATTCTAACACCTTTCAGAGAAAACAATAGAATGAGAAAGACAAGAGATCTCTTCAAGAAAATGAGAGATGCCAAGGAAACAATTCATGCAAAGATGGGCACAATAACGGACAAAAACGGTATGAACCTAACAGAAGCAGAAGGTATTAAGAAGAGGTGGCAAGAATACACAGAAGAACTATACAAAAAAGATCCTAATGACACAGATAGCCACCATGGTGTGATCACTCACCTACAGCCAGACATCCTGGAGTGTGAAGTCAAGTGGGCCTTAGGAAGAATCACTATGAACAAAGCTAGTGGAGGTGATGGAATTCCAGCTGAGCTAATTCAAATCCTACAAGGTGATGCTGTGAAAGTGTTAAGCCAGCAAATTTGGAAAACTCAGCAGTGGCCACAGGGCTGAAAAAGGTCAGTTTTCATTCCAATTCTGAAAATAAAGGCAATGCCAAAGAATGTTCAAACTACCGCAAAACTGAACTCATTTCACACACTAGCAAAGAAATGCTCAAAATTCTCCAAGCTAGGCTTCAATAGTACATGAATCAAGAACTTCCAGATGTTCAATCTGGATTTAGAAAAGGCAGAAGAACCAGAGATCAAATTGCTGACATCCACTGGATCATAGAAAAAGCAAGAGAATTCCATAAAAACATCTACTTCTGCTTCATTAACTACACTAAAGCCTTTGACTATGTGGGTCACAACAAAATGCAAAAAAACTCTTAAAGAGATAGGAATTCCAGACCATCTCTGCAAAACCTATATGCAGGTCAAGAAGCAACAGTTAGAACTGGACATGGGAAAATGGACTGGTTCCAAATTGGGAAAGGAGTACGTCAAGATTGTATAATGTCACCTTGCTTATTTAGCTTATATGCAGAGTACATCATGCAAAATGCCAGACTGGATGAAGCACAAGCTGGAATCAAGATTGCAGGGAGAACTATCAATAACCTCAGATATGTAAATGACATCACCTTTATGGCAGAAAGCAAAGAGGAACTAAAGAGCCTTTTGATGAAAGTGAAAGAAGAGAGTGAAAAAGCTGGCTTAAAATTTAACATTCCAAAAACTAAGATCATGGTATCCGGTCCCATCACTTCATGGTAATTAAATGGGGAAACAATGGAAACAGTGACAGACTATTTTCTTGGGCTCCAAAATCACTGCAGATGGTGACTGCAGCCATGAAATTGAAAGACACTTGCTCTTTGGAAGAAAAGCTATGACCAAAACCTAGACAGCATATTAAAAAGCAGAAACACTACTTTGCTGACAAAGGTCCGTCTAGTCAAAGTTATGGTTTCCAATAGTCATATATGTATGTGAGAGTTGGACCATAAACAAAGCTGAGCGCTGAAGAATTGATGCTTTTGAACTGTGGTGTTGGAGATGACTCTTGAGAGTCCCTTGGACTGCAAGGAGATCCAACCAGTCCCTCCTTAAGGAAATCAGTCCTGAATATTCATTGGAAGGACTGACGCTGAAGCTGAAACTCCAGTACTTTGGCCACCTGATGTGAAGAACTGACTCACTGGAAAAGACCCTGATGCTGGGAAAAGATTGAAGGCAGGAGAAGGGGCCAACAGAGGATGAGATGATTGGATGCTATCACTGACTCGATGGACATGAGTTTTAGTGAGCTCTGGGATTTGGTGATGGACATTTAAGCCCAGCATGCTGCAGTCCATGCGGTTGCAAAGAGTCAGACAAGACTGAGCGACTGAACTGAACACCTTTCATCAATGAGGGACTGTGGTAAATACAAAATATGCTACATTGATGATTGCAAGTTTATTGCTAACTTTAGTCTCCTCTTCCAATATTTACAGTTCAAGTGCAGACAAGTTTGGTTGGAAAGCACAAAACCCAAAACCACAGTATACAGTTTGAAGAGAAATGCAAAGAATCTCAATTGTACATGGACTAATAGCAATTAAAATGTTTGTCTAGAAAAATTGGAAAATCTGATTGTACTATAAAATATCTCTCACCTTTTCAGTGGTAGCTTATACTTTTCTATTTCCCGGAATGATTTCCCTTATCTCTCATCTCCTCTCTGCTTCCATTGTTGCTGCACAATTAACACTCTCCTGTCTCTTGCTGGACTTTCCCAACAGCTCTTTCAGTCTTATCCGTTTTAAAGGTATCCACAGCTGCCGGAGTCATCTTGTCATCTTTTAAAAATCTAAACCTGGTTATATGTTTGTTGTTTTGTTGTTGTTATTTAGTCGCTAAGTCATGTCCAGCTCTTTCGGGACCCCATGGACTGTAGCCCACCAGGCTCCTCTGTCCATGGGATTCCCTAGGCAAGAATATTGGAGTAGGTTGTCATTTCCTTCTCCAAGGTATATTCCCAACCCAAGGACTGAACCCATGTCTCCTGCATTACAGACGGAGCCAACAGGGAAGCCCATCTTTGTTGGTTTTTTTTGGTCAAACCCTTTTAACGGTCTGCAGTACCCAGAGGATAAAGTCCAAGTTCCAGAATGTTGCATACAGAACTTTTTCTTGATGTAGCTCCACCTTACCATCTAGCATCACCTTTTTCTTGATCTAGTTCCACCTTACCATCCAGCATCACATTTGGCCATTTCTGTACCAACAGACCTTGCTCCACTCCTGGGTAACCATTCAGATGTTCTGCACTGTGTGCTGTCTTTATGACACTGCATATACAAGCCTCACTACTAGAAAGCCCTTTACCCGTCTCCCATATGGCAACTTTTCTCAGCCCCCAGAGCCTCCTACTCTGGAGAATCTTCCACTACTGTCTAAGCAAAATTAATTGCTCCCTCTTTTGAGCCAGGACCCTGGTGTTAATATATCTCTACTATGGTTTTTCCAGTGGTCATTTATGGATGTGAGAGTTGGACTGTGAAGAAAGCTGAGCACTGAAGAATTGATGCTTTTGAACTGTGGTGTTGGAGAAGACTCTTGAGAGTCCCTTGGACTGCAAGGAGATCCAACCAGTCCATTCTGAAGGAGATCAGCCCTGGGATTTCTTTGGAGAGAATGATGCTGAAGCTGAAACTCTAATACTTTGGCCACATCATGCGAAGAGTTGACTTATTGGAAAAGACTCTGATGCTGGGAGGGATTGGGGGCAGGAGGAGAAGGGGACGACAGAGGATGAGACGGCTGGATGGCATCACCAACTCGATGGACATGAGTGTGGGTGAACTCCAGGAGTTGGCGATGGACAGGGAGGCCTGGCGTGCTGTGATTCATGGGGTCGCAAAGAGTCGGACACGACTGAGTGACTGAACTGAACTGACTGTTGCACTAGAAAGTGAAAATGAAAACAAAGTCGCTCAGTCGTGTCCGACTCTTTGCGACCCCATGGGCTGTAGCCTACCAGGCTCCTCCATCCATGGGATTTTCTAGGCAAGAGTACTGGAGTGGGCTGCCATTTCCTTCTACAGGGGATCTTCCCAACCCAGGGATCGAACCAGGCTCTTCTGAATTGCAGACAGATGCTTTACTGTCTGAGCCACCAGGGAAGCCTGTTGCACTAAATTGTAACTGCTTCTTCACATGTCTCATTTCCCATTAGGCTCAGAGCCACTTGAAGAGAAGGACTGTATCTTCTCTATTATTTTTATCTCCAATAGTAACGACTAGCTAACAATAATAATAAATGTTAGTGATTATACACTAGGACTGTATCAGGTGCTAATCTGCCTCCCTCACTTAATTCTTACAATACCCCTATATGAAGTGGGTGATTTTATTAGCCCCATTTTATAGATAAAGAAAGTAAAGCAAAGCACAAAGTAGGTGCTCAATAATGTTAATGAATGTTGTCACTTTTAAAAAAATTTAATGGAGTCATATCATCATTGCTCCTGCGACCTTCCAGAAGCTATCACAGCTGAAAGTGGATATCTTGGTGCAGCAGGGTATATGCAGTGTCCTGAGGCTGGCTATTTGGTTCGGGAAGACCCAGATTATCTGCCATTCTGAATTCAACTCCACATATAATGGGCTTCAAGACTAACTGCATTGTTTTTTGTTTTTCTTTCACATGGTATACTGACTTTGTAAATCATTTTCCTTTTCCCTGATTTCATCTATACATAATCAACATGAATCATTGAAATGAATACTTCTCACCAATTTTCTTAAAATGTCTAACACAGAGATAAAGTTGCCAGACCTGGGAAGAAAAAAATGCCCACCTCAATACCAGTAACTGAGCAGTTATTATGCTAATTTTATCTGGTCTAAATCCTCTCTCCAGCTAGGCTCACTATTAAGATGGATTTGAGAGTTATCCTAGATTATAAGAAACTGTTGTTCTGTGAAACTGGCTTTACAATTCTTCAGCTACCTCACTGCACATGAGAATATGAACTTAGATTGTTAACCAATATGGATTGTTTCCAGAAAACATTTTCATTTTAACCATTCCAATTTGCTGAACCCAAATGCATAATAAATGTGTGGGGCGGGGCAAGGGTGTTGGTAGGAGTCGGGTGGCTGGGTGGAAGACCAGAGGCTGGGGTATTTGTAGTTCAAAGATTGGTGCCAAGTCACACAGTTTGTAGCAACTACCTATTGCCCATCATGAAGCTGGCACTGCCAGTGAGGGAAAGAAGTGTTACAAAAACACCTTTAGCCCCTATACTAATTCACCACAGATACCCGCAACCCATATTGAAAAGTCACAGAAAAATAAGTTCACTAATAATCTATTGAGTTCTTCTAGGTGAAATCCACAGCTCACGTGACATAGACAGATGAGGAAAAGGGAAAACAGAAGCAGAATAATAAAGTAGTTGAACTCGAGGATTTGACCATCAGGTTCTTCTGTTGGGGGAATCATGCCTGTTATCTTTACTTTGTACTCAAGATACCTTTGTTATTACAAAAGGCAGTGATGGGGGAATTCCCTGGTGGTCCAGTGGTTAGGATTTGGCACTTTCACTGCAGAGGCCTGGGTTCAAGCCCTGGTTGGGGAACTGAGATCCCACAAGCCATGTAACATGACCAGATTTTTTAAAGTTACTTGAATAAAAGAAAGCAGTGATAGAATAATAAAAGACCACTTCTCCAAGGGAATGAGTTCAGTGAGTAAAACCAGGGCACATGCCCACATACAAAGAATTCTGTACACTTTTGCGTCTTTTCCTTTAATTCTCTCTGCTTCTTCTTACTCCTTTCCATCTGCTGCCTCTTGAATTCTTGCAAACTCTCTGTGTTTTGTTATTCCCAGATCCCTAAGAGAGAGGATCTGATTGGAGAGGATCTGACAAATCACTATAGTCCCTCCTGAGCAACCTCTCACACCAGGCCTATAGAATCTAACAGAGAGCAGACCATGTCTGTTCATTTATATTCCCACCCTGGTCTCAGCTCTCAGCCCATGACTGATGAGTATAGGAGTATAAATACCTCAGCTCCCTCAACTCTGACGGGATTGTCTGTGATGGGATCCTCATGTCTCCAAACCTCTCTACAGAATAGTTACCAAGTTACTTTCTGTTGGATTTTGCTTGACATCCCACCCTTGTTTGTCTTCCTTTCAACCTTGCCCCATGTTCCCACTGCTAGATTTTTCTGGGAAAAATTCCTATCTCAAGGGTCCTATGACAGCAAGACAAACTCTACATTCTATTTGAAGACTCTTTTCTTCGGGGCACTTTCACACAATTATCCCAGGGCCTGCTTTTGGGGAGCCAATCTTAGAAAAGGCATTTCATATTTTCTTCTTGGGAGTTTTCAATCTGCCCTTCTTAAGAGCCTACTTTATGGGTTTTGGCTTATGTTCATAAGAAAAAGCCATTTTACATTCTTCTAAGACATGTAGAGATTGGCTGTCTTTGAGGCAGAAGCCGATCTTTGATCTATTCAGCTGTGATCAGGGGTGCAGGGTCATATGGAACAGAGAGCATCATAATCTGCGTACACCCTTTATCAGGGGTTTGGCCGTAGGCTTTGGAAGCCTCTCTGAGATAAGAGGCAGAATCCCAGAGCTAGAAAGCTCCCTTGAGAACACTTTCATATTTATTTGGATAATGCCTCTTGGGCATAAGTATGGCAAGGTGATAACAACTAAAGGCAATAATTGCAAACCATGTATGTCAAATTGAAGAAACCAAAGAGCTCTCAGTGGTGGAAATGGTATGGAAATGACGATGTGTCAATTGCAATCATAAAGCAGTACCTTAAAATGTGAAGTTCAGTTCAGTTCAGTCGCTCAGTCGTGTCCGACTCTTTGCGACCCCATGAATCGCAGCACGCCAGGCCTCCCTGTTCATCACCATCTCCTGGAGTTCACCCAGACTCACGTCCATCGAGTCCGTGATGCCATCCAGCCATCTCATCCTCGGTCGTCCCCTTCTCCTCCTGCCCCCAATCCCTCCCAGCATCAGAGTCTTTTCCAATGAGTCAACTCTTCTCATGAGGTGGCCAAAGTACTGGAGTTTCAGCTTTAGCATCATTACTCCCAAAGAAGTCCCAGGGCTGATCTCTGTCCGACTCTTTGCGACCCCATGGGCTGTAGCCTACCAGGCTCCTCCATCCATGGGATTTTCTAGGCAAGAGTACTGGAGTGGGCTGCCATTTCCTTCTACAGGGGATCTTCCCAACCCAGGGATCGAACCAGGCTCTTCTGAATTGCAGACAGATGCTTTACTGTCTGAGCCACCAGGGAAGCCTGTTGCACTAAATTGTAACTGCTTCTTCACATGTCTCATTTCCCATTAGGCTCAGAGCCACTTGAAGAGAAGGACTGTATCTTCTCTATTATTTTTATCTCCAATAGTAACGACTAGCTAACAATAATAATAAATGTTAGTGATTATACACTAGGACTGTATCAGGTGCTAATCTGCCTCCCTCACTTAATTCTTACAATACCCCTATATGAAGTGGGTGATTTTATTAGCCCCATTTTATAGATAAAGAAAGTAAAGCAAAGCACAAAGTAGGTGCTCAATAATGTTAATGAATGTTGTCACTTTTAAAAAAATTTAATGGAGTCATATCATCATTGCTCCTGCGACCTTCCAGAAGCTATCACAGCTGAAAGTGGATATCTTGGTGCAGCAGGGTATATGCAGTGTCCTGAGGCTGGCTATTTGGTTCGGGAAGACCCAGATTATCTGCCATTCTGAATTCAACTCCACATATAATGGGCTTCAAGACTAACTGCATTGTTTTTTGTTTTTCTTTCACATGGTATACTGACTTTGTAAATCATTTTCCTTTTCCCTGATTTCATCTATACATAATCAACATGAATCATTGAAATGAATACTTCTCACCAATTTTCTTAAAATGTCTAACACAGAGATAAAGTTGCCAGACCTGGGAAGAAAAAAATGCCCACCTCAATACCAGTAACTGAGCAGTTATTATGCTAATTTTATCTGGTCTAAATCCTCTCTCCAGCTAGGCTCACTATTAAGATGGATTTGAGAGTTATCCTAGATTATAAGAAACTGTTGTTCTGTGAAACTGGCTTTACAATTCTTCAGCTACCTCACTGCACATGAGAATATGAACTTAGATTGTTAACCAATATGGATTGTTTCCAGAAAACATTTTCATTTTAACCATTCCAATTTGCTGAACCCAAATGCATAATAAATGTGTGGGGCGGGGCAAGGGTGTTGGTAGGAGTCGGGTGGCTGGGTGGAAGACCAGAGGCTGGGGTATTTGTAGTTCAAAGATTGGTGCCAAGTCACACAGTTTGTAGCAACTACCTATTGCCCATCATGAAGCTGGCACTGCCAGTGAGGGAAAGAAGTGTTACAAAAACACCTTTAGCCCCTATACTAATTCACCACAGATACCCGCAACCCATATTGAAAAGTCACAGAAAAATAAGTTCACTAATAATCTATTGAGTTCTTCTAGGTGAAATCCACAGCTCACGTGACATAGACAGATGAGGAAAAGGGAAAACAGAAGCAGAATAATAAAGTAGTTGAACTCGAGGATTTGACCATCAGGTTCTTCTGTTGGGGGAATCATGCCTGTTATCTTTACTTTGTACTCAAGATACCTTTGTTATTACAAAAGGCAGTGATGGGGGAATTCCCTGGTGGTCCAGTGGTTAGGATTTGGCACTTTCACTGCAGAGGCCTGGGTTCAAGCCCTGGTTGGGGAACTGAGATCCCACAAGCCATGTAACATGACCAGATTTTTTAAAGTTACTTGAATAAAAGAAAGCAGTGATAGAATAATAAAAGACCACTTCTCCAAGGGAATGAGTTCAGTGAGTAAAACCAGGGCACATGCCCACATACAAAGAATTCTGTACACTTTTGCGTCTTTTCCTTTAATTCTCTCTGCTTCTTCTTACTCCTTTCCATCTGCTGCCTCTTGAATTCTTGCAAACTCTCTGTGTTTTGTTATTCCCAGATCCCTAAGAGAGAGGATCTGATTGGAGAGGATCTGACAAATCACTATAGTCCCTCCTGAGCAACCTCTCACACCAGGCCTATAGAATCTAACAGAGAGCAGACCATGTCTGTTCATTTATATTCCCACCCTGGTCTCAGCTCTCAGCCCATGACTGATGAGTATAGGAGTATAAATACCTCAGCTCCCTCAACTCTGACGGGATTGTCTGTGATGGGATCCTCATGTCTCCAAACCTCTCTACAGAATAGTTACCAAGTTACTTTCTGTTGGATTTTGCTTGACATCCCACCCTTGTTTGTCTTCCTTTCAACCTTGCCCCATGTTCCCACTGCTAGATTTTTCTGGGAAAAATTCCTATCTCAAGGGTCCTATGATAGCAAGACAAACTCTACATTCTATTTGAAGACTCTTTTCTTCGGGGCACTTTCACACAATTATCCCAGGGCCTGCTTTTGGGGAGCCAATCTTAGAAAAGGCATTTCATATTTTCTTCTTGGGAGTTTTCAATCTGCCCTTCTTAAGAGCCTACTTTATGGGTTTTGGCTTATGTTCATAAGAAAAAGCCATTTTACATTCTTCTAAGACATGTAGAGATTGGCTGTCTTTGAGGCAGAAGCCGATCTTTGATCTATTCAGCTGTGATCAGGGGTGCAGGGTCATATGGAACAGAGAGCATCATAATCTGCGTACACCCTTTATCAGGGGTTTGGCCGTAGGCTTTGGAAGCCTCTCTGAGATAAGAGGCAGAATCCCAGAGCTAGAAAGCTCCCTTGAGAACACTTTCATATTTATTTGGATAATGCCTCTTGGGCATAAGTATGGCAAGGTGATAACAACTAAAGGCAATAATTGCAAACCATGTATGTCAAATTGAAGAAACCAAAGAGCTCTCAGTGGTGGAAATGGTATGGAAATGACGATGTGTCAATTGCAATCATAAAGCAGTACCTTAAAATGTGAAGTTCAGTTCAGTTCAGTCGCTCAGTCGTGTCCGACTCTTTGCGACCCCATGAATCGCAGCACGCCAGGCCTCCCTGTTCATCACCATCTCCTGGAGTTCACCCAGACTCACGTCCATCGAGTCCGTGATGCCATCCAGCCATCTCATCCTCGGTCGTCCCCTTCTCCTCCTGCCCCCAATCCCTCCCAGCATCAGAGTCTTTTCCAATGAGTCAACTCTTCTCATGAGGTGGCCAAAGTACTGGAGTTTCAGCTTTAGCATCATTACTCCCAAAGAAGTCCCAGGGCTGATCTCCTTCAGAATGGACTTGATGGATCTCCTTGCAGTCCAAGGGACTCTCAAGAATCTTCTCCAACACCACAGTTCAAAAGCATCAATTCTTCGGCGCTCAGCCTTCTTCACAGTCCAACTCTCACATCCAAAAATGACCACAGGAAAAACCATAGCCTTGACTAGACGGACCTTAGTCGGCAAAGTAATGTCTCTGCTTTTGAAAATACTATCTAGGTTGGACATAACTTTTCTTCCAAGGAGTAAGCGTTTTCTAATTTCATGGCTGCAGTCACCATAGACATGGACAAAAGAAACAAACTTGGGAGTATAGTATCAAGAGGGACAACACACCGACAGGTATGTACAAGCACACACACACAAGCATGCAAACACACACACACACCCACATACACACTACCTCTTCTCACTAAGAGCAATTAGAGGTTGAACCACATTTAAGAACCTTAAATGAGAATGATATCTCCTTAATTTTCCATTAACTCACTCACAGGGGAAGTATGACCACCCATGGGGAAGAAACTGATGACAGCTATTTCCAAGGCAGCAAGGGTACACCTTTATTTATGGTTGTATTCTGCTTTTAATCTTTGAATTGTTAGGTATCTATCACTCACTCTGTAAATTGCATACAGCAACCTAGTAGGTGATTTGCAGATTAAATCATTTAACTGTAAGAATAATAAAATACTAAAAATTCCTTTATACTCAATAACTATTGATACTTATCCTAACTCACACACAGACATCACAATATAAACTAACACTACAAAACAGCCATTAAATGAAAGAAATCACAAAACATATAAGGTGCTTTTGAAGGAAATGAGGAGAAACGTCCACAAACATTCCTCTACCCTAATTTGCTCGTGATGACCTCACATAGCACAATGGTCCAAACTCTACCCACAAAAGGGAGGGGAAAAAAAACAGTGTTCTCTAGGGGACAAATGAAGGTTTTAATTTTTATTCTAGAACTATTATTCTTTGTTGCCTGACAGGATTTTTTCTTTGAATTAAAAGGAATTGTGCCAGAGAGCAGGGAACAAAAGCTATTAAAACTCGGTACCTGCTCCTACGGGGATGGTAAGCATGGGCATAATCATAAAACAAAGGAAAGCTTGCTATGTATTCTCATTCCAGCTGATGAAATCAGGGTTGGCCTCAAGGAAGAGGTCTACGTATTTGAACCAGACTTGAGAAAAGGATGTACTGTGCTAAGTTGCTTCAGTTGTATCCAACTCTTTGCGACCCTATGGACCATAGCCCACCAGGCTCCTCTGCCCATGGGATTCTCCTGGCAAGAATACTGGAGTGGGTTGCTGTGCCCTCCTCCAGGGGATCTTCCTTACCCAGGGATTGAACCTGCACCTCTAAAGTCTCCTGCATTGGCAAGCAGGCTCTTTACACTAGAGCTACCTGGGAAGCCCTAAAAGAAGGATACGATTTCCAAAAAACATGGGGTGGGGGACAGGAAATAGGAACCTCCAAGGACTCATTCCTGTGACTACCACTTTCCCCTACCACAGGTAACTCCTTTAAGTCTTAGCTTCTTTCTCTTTCAGAGCTTCTCATTCATCTGTCCTTAAGAAGAGAAGCAGGAAGCCCAAGTGGATCTTTTTCTTTCAAAAAGAATTGTTTCTGAAAAGTTTCTCAACTTTATCTTAGTCTCCATTACCACTTCTGCTACTAAAGTTCAGACGTGCATTATTGTTCCCCCTTGACTTTTGCAAGAGTCCTCTATTTCTAGTCTCCAATCAAATTGCTAGCACTCTTAGACCAATATTTTCAAAATAAGGTTCTAATCATGTCAGTCTTTTCACTCAAAACCCTTCAGTGGAACCCAAACAACTGCCAAATTGGGTACACATCCCTCAGTTTAGCATTCAGATCGACACGAATTCTCAGACCAAAATGAAGAAAAGGCAATATCATGCTCACAAAGCAGAAAGACCAGCGTCCAGAGGACATTGTGTTATGTGCAGTTGCAATGAAAAGCCAAATAAGGTTTCTTGTGAAACTTCACAAGCTGGTTCTAAAGTTCATATGGAAGACCAAAGGGGAAGGAATTGGCAGGATAGTTCTGAAGAGGTAAAAGAAGTGGAATGTTCTCCCTTCCAGAAATTGAGACTTATTCTAAAGTTATATAAAAAGCAATGTGCTACTATTGGCGCAGAGATGGGGAAAATATTTTTACATGAAACAATATTCATAGCCCAGATACTGTCCTTTGAATTTATGGAAATGTCTATTTATGACATTGGTGGCACTAATGAATCAATGAGAAAAAGTTAATGTTGGAATAATTAATTTAATTTAGGGGGGAAAGTTTATCACCATGTATTTAAATGAACTCCAGGTGGATTAAACATTTAAATGTGTTATGGAGAATTTTTGTGTGTACCATAAAATATAGAATAATTTTATGATCTTCGAGTGGGAAAGGATTTCTTAAACAAGAGTGAAAACTATTCATCATAAAGGGAAAGATTCATATATTTAATTCAGTTAGAGTTCAAAACATCTGGAAGATGCCTTAAAAGAAGAAAGATACACATCGAATCTGTAAAAGATATATGTAGTACATATAACTGACAAGGGTTTGGTATCCAGAATATATAAAGAATGCCTAAAAACCAATAAGAAAAATACAAACAAATCAGTAGAAAGATAGCGAAACAAAACTGTCAACTCACAAAGGAAAACGCTCAAAAGGCAATAAACATAGAACGCCCAATCAATTGTTGATGACAGTGTAGAACAATGGAAACTGAGAATTCACATTGGTACGATTTTGGTGAGGAATTGGCAACGTTAAAACAAGTTGAGTACACATGCCTTAATCTTAATCTAGCAATTTCTCTCCTATTTATTGTATATTTTAGAAAAAGTTTCATGCATGTACCCAAGGAGTCACATGGCCACCAGTTTCCTCATCATGTGTTCATCAATTATTAATTCATCTCCACTGTTTTCTTTGGTGTGGAGCTTCTCTAGTTCTCATCCATCCTTTGGGATGCACTGTGGAAGGTGTGGTGGAAAAGATTTTGAACCCTCCAGCTTGCTCTGCTCTTAAGTATTACAGTTAAGAAAGAAGCTTTGTTCCTCATATCATATACAAAAAAAAAACTCAAATAGCTTAAAGATCTAAATGTAAGACCTGAAACCATAAACTCCCAGAAGAGAACAAAGGCAGGACACTCCTGTGTACAGCAAAGGCAATTATCAATAAAACAACCTACTAAGTGGGAGAAATATTTGAAAATGATATGACCAATAAGAGATTAATATCCAAAATATATAAATAGCTCATACAACTCAATAAAAAAAAAATTAAAAATGGACAAAAAACCTAAATAGATATTTTTCCAAAGAACACAAACAGATGGTTAACAGGCACATGAAAAGCACCCAACATTGACAATTATTAGAGAAATGCAAACCAAAACCACAATGAGATATCACCTCATACCTGTCAGAAGACCACCTTTCACACTCTGGTGGTCCAGGGGTTAAGACTCCATGTTTCCACTGCAGGGGGCACAGGTCTGATCTCTGGTTAGGGAATCAAGATCTTGCAAAAGATCTTGGCCAAATAAATATTGGCCGTGTGGCCAAATAAAATTTGAAAACATCTACAAATATATTACAACACTGTCAAAGAAGCAGAGAAAAGGGAACCCTTGTACACTGTGAGAATGTAAATTGGTACAGCCACAATAGAAAACGTCCACTATAGATGTTCTTCAAAAAACCAAAAAACAGAAACCATCATATTATCCAGCAATTTCACTCCTGGTTATATATCCAAAAACAAAAACTCTAACTTGAAAAGACATATGCACCCCAGTGTTCACAGCAACATTATTTACTATAGCCAAGACATGGAAGTAATCCAAATGTCCCTCAACAGATGAATGGATAAAGACAATAAATATTGGATAAAGTAATATTCCAATATCAATGGAATATTACTCAGCCATAAAAAGAACAAATCTGCTATTTGCAACAATTTGCAACAATGTGAATGGACCTAGAGAGTACTATGCTTTGCAAAATTAATCAAACAGAGAAAGACTAATATGTTATCACTTACAGTGGAAGCTAAAAGAATAAGACAAATGTATTTAACAAAGCAGAAAAAAAAAAGCTTGCAGTGATTTCTTACCTGCCTTTGAGTCACAGATCTGCCACTTGCTAACCATCTAACCAAATTTTAATCTAAGTCTCAATATCCTCATCAGTTAAGGAAGGCTAATAAAATCCACCTCAAAACTAAGAAACTAATATTTTGCAATACCAATAATGAAGCTATAGATTTTATTTCAATTTCCCCAGTTTTTTCACTAATATCTTTTCCCCAAAATTCAATCCAGGATACCACATTATATTTAGTTGGTCCTATCTCCTTAGTTTTCCCCTCTCTGAGACAATTCCTCGATCATTCTCTTTCAGGATCCAGGCACTTTTGAAGAGTAATGGTCAAGTATTTTGCTGAATATCCCTCATCATGGGTTTACCTGAGGTTTTTACATGATTAAACTACAGTTATGGATTTTGAGAAAAAGGTACCATGAAACTGATGAGTCTTATTCATTATATTATACAGAAGGTACATGATATCAACATGCCTTATTACTGGTGATATTTGGTTAACGTAGGTTTTTTTTTATTTCGTGGTAACTCATTAAGTTACATACTAAATCATTGCATTTAATACATGTATTTGAATACATATTCTTAAGTTAAAGTAACTATATATAGTTATGTATGTGTTGTATATCATACATATATGTTATATAACAAAACATATAAATGTTTTGCTTAAATGTTTTTAATAAAGCTTAAAAACATAAGCCACAGAATAGGGAAAGATATTGTAAGAGTTATAATTGAGAAAGGAATAATTTCTAAAGTATGCAGAGTTTCTACAATCAGTAATAAATAGACAACTAATTTTTCTCAATGGTCAAAACACTTGAACACATATTTCACAAAAGTGGATATCTAATCAGCCAGTTGACACGTGGAAGAGGTACAATCTCATTAGTCATCACAGAAAAACAAATTAAAATCACAAGAAGATACCATCTCATACACCAAACTGGCAAAACTTAAAAGTCAGAAAATATAAGTGTTGGTTTGATTGCAGAGCTACTAAACTCTTCTACACTGCTGGTTAGAGAGTAAATAGTATGAATCATACTCTGGAAAATAGTATGAATTATCTGTTAAAGTCTGATAAACCCTGTGACCAAGCAATTCCACCTTTACAATATACTCAAAACAAACACATACACTGGTACATCAGAATATTTGTACAACAGTTCTTAAAGTGCCTTATTTATATTTGTCAAAAACTGAAAACATCCATCAAATGGATAAACAAATTGTGGTATATTTATATAATGGGACATACATAGCAATAAAAATGAAAAAAAGCACAGCTATACACAACAATGTTAATAAATTTTACAAATACAGTTTTGAATAAAATAAATCAGATACAAAAAAATACATAGATCATGAACCCATCTGTATGTAGTTCAGAAACAGGCAACACCGAAAGGGGTCTATTTGTAAGAGTTCTAACTGTAAAGTAAAGCAAGGACATTACTATCATGAAAATGCAAATAGTGGCTGCCTCTAGAGAGGAGAGAGGTGTGTGTGACTTAAAAGGGGGGGGAGTGGGCACAGAGAGAGTGTCTGGAAATATTATACACTTTTGCCTAAGTAGTGTTACCTGGACATTCACTATACTATTTCAAATATATTAAGTTTCAAAACGTTTATGAGCTAATTGGGGAAATGTTAACAGTATTATGGGATTGTTGCCAATGTTTTAGGGAGATAATGTACTGAGGTTGGGTATTTTATGTGATCCTTTAGTGTGTGCATGTGTGCTCAGCCACTCCCTTCATGTCTGACTCTTTGCCACCCCATGGACTGTTGCCCGCTGGGCTCCTCTAGCCGTGGATTTCCCAGGCAAGAATACTGGAGTGGGTTGCTATGCCCTCCTCCAGGGAGTCTTCCAACCCAGGGATTGAACCCGAGTCTCCTGCATCTCATGCATTGCAGGTGGATTCTTTACCCATTGAGCCACCTTTTAGAGATGTGTGCCAACATATTTACAGATGAAATATTTGATGTCTTGAGATTTTATTCAAAATAACCTATGAAGAGTGGAGAGTGGGTCAGAGCACAGATGAAACAAGACTGGTCACATATTGATAAACATCAAAGGAAAGAAATGGGAACAGCAGTTGTCTCTACTTTGGGTGTAGTTTTTACATTCTATAGGAAAAAGCTTTTTAAAAAAATTTAAACATACTCAGAGTCTCTCTTCCTCAGATTCATGGACAGGGAGAGACAAAAAATATTAAAGAGGAGAGAATTAGGATTAGAAGCACAGATATGTTAAGAAAAGGGAGGCTGGCTTTTCCTCCAAGGCTGAGAAAAAGGTAAGTTTATAGCGAGAAAAATAGAGACCTAGCAGCAGCAATCTCTATCCCATTAGCAGGCATCCCCAGTGGCTCAGGGTAAAGCAGGAGATCCAGATTTGATCCCTGAGTCAGGAAGATCTCCTGGAGGAGGAAACAGCAACCCATTCTAGTATTCTAGCTTGAGAAATCCCATGGACAGAGGAATCTGTTTGGCTACAGTCTATGGGGTTGCAAAAGTCAGACACAAATTAGCAACTAAACAACAACAAATCCTATCAGCAAAGTAAGAAGCACATTTCTCTCCATGGAGGAAGCCCGGGGGGGACAGAACTGGGTCCTGAAGAGGAAACAGTTTGAACCATCTTCTTTATGGAGATATAAGTAAGTTGGCAAAACGCAAATAGAAGGTAATATTGGTAAATTGGTAATGTCGTAGTGTCATACCTTTTGATTTGTGAATTTTGTAGTAGGATTCTATGACACAGTTCACAAAGATTTCTAAAACTTAGTAATCCAGCATTCTTAGTTTCACCCTTAACTAACAGGTTAGGTATTCTGAACTTTGTCCCTGGGCTATAAGTCAGCTTTGGTATATGGTCAGATCACCTCTGATTTCCAAAGCTTGGAAAACTTGACCTCCTTTTTCTTCTGCTAAAGTTGGGGAAATACTGTTCTAAAGCACAAAAACCTGATCAGTTTCCCTGAGGGGAAAGGACTCTTGAGCTTTGGTTATTTATCACTGGAGCTGTTGTTTTCTTAGAATAGATTTAGGCAATGGATTTAGTAAACCTGAGGAAAGAGCCTCCAATTACATAAGTGAAAGCAAACACATCACCTCAGTTCTTGCTTGTTTGACAAAACACAGGGAATACATGTCTCTGGCAAAGTCAAAACAGCCCTTCATCACATTTTCCACATCCAGAAAATCATTTGTACCACTACAATTATTCCCTTATTATTCAAAGCATGCATCTTTGATGAAAATGTCTCCTAGAGAACTCCCACAATGCTTGAGATATTGCACCCCCAATCCAAAACACACCACTGATCTTTGCAACACACTCCACCAGGTACACAACTCCTACCAACACCAGCATCCTCTTGACCTGTGACCCACCCTTGCACCACCATCTCACACCCAAATTTCACCTCTACCCCCAATCAGAAGTAGCTTGCCAGCCATAAGGTGCTTTCATCATGTTTTGGACTCTTCCCATGAATCTCAGGGGTCTACAAATAACCTCTTTAATTTTTCTCATATCCACAGTGGTCACTGCACCTTCTGAACCCTCAGTTTCCTCATCTATAAAATGAGAGGGCAGATAATGGACTCCAAGATCATTGCAAGCTCTGTAATTCCACAGTTCCTTGCTATCTGTGCATGAGGTTAAGCTGAGCAAGTGACTAAGTCAACTTTGGTTGTCAACGGTCTGTCCAGTCTCTTGTGTCAATGTTCTGTACACACCCTAAGAGAACATTTCCTCATCTGAGAATTCTATAAAGTCTGTGAAGGAAGTTCAGTTTACTTTAACAAGAATTGTTTAATTTTGTTTTTTGTTTGTCTTTTTAAGCGGATGAATTACAACCTTATCTTTGTACTGTGGTGTCTCTGTTCACAACTGGTTCTCATGAGTTTAGTTATGATCAAGAATAAGTGCAGATCTTTATTATCAAAGTGTAGTGGGAATTGTTTAAAATATATTCTTACACCAAGCCTTGGCCTCCTGGGTCCTCCTTACTACACCTGGGACTATCCGTGGGCATCATCAATTTAAATGCATCCCATGCTGGATCTCCTATACCACAATACCTTATGCAGTTGAATATGCTCCACTGGGAGTTTTTCTTGTTTACCTCTTACTTACTTTTGGATGCTGTCTCAGGTACAATTTTTGGTAAGTTGAATCAGTGTTGCCAAGGTCCAATAAGGAGAACAAAACCCATGCTAGGCAGTTCAATAGAGCTAGAACCTTATAGAAGGAACCATCCAAAAGGAACTAGAAACAAAACAGGGGTTTCTGGTGGGGACTGGACCACAAAGGATGAGACCTCCAGGCCAGAATTGGAACCACAGAGCAGACGTAGCACTGCTAGATGCAGTAGCCAAGCAGAGAGAAGAGAAACACCTCGGGGCCTCCCCATCCCAAACTTCTATCTCTTGCCAACTGCCATTAGCTGAACCTCATCAGAAGGCAGTGGGTGAGGGAACCCAAGCAATGCAAGCAGCCCCTTGGGAGTCAAGGTGGGGAAGGGCAGGGAATGGATCCTAGAGAAAACAAATGAATAACCTATACAAGTACTAGAAAAGGAAACACAAACAAATCATAGGAAAGCGTGTTCAACCACATTAATAATTAGGGAAGTGGAACTTTAAAGTACAATCAGATACCATTTAACCTCACACCAGAAATGTTAAAAAGCCAAGTGTCAATGGAAATGTTCAGCAGTGGAAACACATGTGCACATCACTGGAAGTGCAGACTGGAAAGCACACTGACATCATCTAATAATGTTGGTGCTGAACATATCCTGTGCTCCTGCAATCCCATTTCTAAGATTTACCCTCCAGGGAAATCCAGCAATGTGCACAGGAGTTGTGTACAAAAACATTCATAGGAGCATTGCTAAGGACTGCAAACCACCAAGCTAAAACCTACCCTAAATGTCTACTAACAGGAGAATGGATAAAGTTGTGCTTTATTCTTATGATGGAATACAAATAAAAATGAATTAACTGTATCTCTATTTCTGCTTTATTGACTATGCCAAAGCATTTGACTGTGTGGATCACAACAAACTGTGGAAAATTCTGAAAGAGATGGGAATACAGACCACCTGACCTGCCTCTTGAGAAACCTATATGCAGGTCAGGAAGCAACAGTTAGAACCGGACATGGAACAACAGACTGGTTCCAAATAGGAAAAGGAGGACGTCAAGGCTGTATATTGTCACCCTGCTTATTTAACTTCTATGCAGAGTACATCATGAGAAACGCTGGACTGGAAGAAACACAAGCTGGAATCAAGATTGCCAGGAGAAATATCAATTGCTGGGAGGGATTGGGGGCAGGAGGAGAAGGGGACGACCGAGGATGAGATGGCTGGATGGCATCACTGACTCGATGGATGTGAGTCTGAGTGAACTCCGGGAGTTGGTGATGGACAGGGAGGCCTGGCGTGCTGCGATTCATGGGGTCGCAAAGAGTCGGACACGACTGAGCAACTGAACTGAACTGAACTGAAAAGCTCATACTCCCTCTCCCTAGTTGTAAATGGGAAGAAAACAGCAGTGACAATCACACGCATTTATGTCGTCTTGGTACCTTAGCTATGGCTACTGACCATGACCAAGTTGTTGATATTGTCTGTGTTGCTTCAGTTTCCACAGTGAAGACAATAGTAATAAACAGTAGTGAAGTGAGGATAATAGTAACACTTTCATAGAATGATTATTAGATAATAGAGCACATGTGAAATGCTCTGCAAAAGGGCCTGGCACCCACAAGAAGGCAGATGTCTATTATTTTGCTCACATCATGCATTGGCTTGGAGTGTTCCCCTCTATCTACTATCTACTGAATAGGCCTGCAGACCCTCCCTTTCATGTGAGCTGATTTCTCCCTCTTTAAATACTTACACCTCCTGTTGTCTGAACCATTTATGAGGCATTTATCATGTAAAAGACAAGAGATTTATATGAGCTGAAGAGAAATCAGAGTATCCTATGTATTTATTTATTTATTCATTCTTCCTTTATGAGGCATTTATCAGGTATTTATTATTTTATTCATCCTGCATTTCATGGGCTAGGTACTTGGGAACATAGAAGTGACTAAAACAAATACAGTCACCACATCCAGGATCCTGGGGCCTGGGGAGGGAGACAGACATTCAACAAATGAGCAGGCATATAATTACTTAATCCAGCTGTTGCTAAGTGCTATCAAGACGAATGTGGGATGCACTGAGAACCTGTCACACTGAGAACCTGCAGAGTCAAGAAAGATTTCCAGGAAACGACATTCAAGTTGAGACTTAAAGGATACACTGCTTCTATTGCCACCATAGACAATAAATATTTGTTTAAGATCTATAACCTGGGTGGAATGTCTATGCACATGTACTTACAGAAAAAAACAGCTACAGGAAGTACCACGCTTTAAGTACCAAATGAACAGAATGTACCTTATACAGATGTTTGGAATCCCCAAGGGTTAGAGACCGTCTTAGAAACATTTTATATAAAACATGAGATTTGAGCAGGGCCTTAACTGGAGAGGTGGAAAACTAAGACAAGGGAGGGAGAAAACAGGCATTCCTGATAGGGGAAAATATAATATATGGACAGAGCTAGAAAAAGGCAGGACAGATTTAGACAGGTTGCTTGAATCAAGGAGTGACATAGGAGGTAATTAAAGACAAAGGGCTGGGTCACGGAGGGGCTTGCTTTATCTTACATGGAATTTTTTTCCTTTTTTGAAGAAATGACTTTCTTTGAGACAATCAAAGAAAGACTTGGACCCCTCTTTATCGAAAAATAAAAAGGAAAAGAAGGAAATTGTATTCATAAAGCTGCATACAATTTCAGGGGTTCACCACAATCCCTGTGAACTCCCATTTAGCAATCCCTGCTATAAGCAAGCAGGTAGCACTGAAAGGATGTGAGTAAAAGAAAGGTGGCATATTTCAAACTGTTTAGAAGCCTTCACTTGCCTGCGGGTGGACAGCGAGGTCAACTGAGAAACTGCTGCAGGACAGTACAAGCTGGAGCTCACACAACCCTAAACTAACTCTGCAGCTGCTGCTGCTAAGTCTCTTCAGTCGTGGCCGACTCTGTGCGACCCCATAGACTGCAGCCTACCAGGCTCCCCTGTCCCTGGGATTCTCCAGGCAAGAACACTGGAGTGGGTTGCCATTTCCTTCTCCAATGCAGGAAAGTGAAAAGTGAAAGAGAAGTTGCTCAGTCATGTCCGACTCTTCACGACCCCATGGACTGCAGCCTACCAGGCTCCTCCACCCATGGGATTTTCCAAGCAAGAGTACTGGAGTGGGGTGCCATTGCCTTCTCCGAAACTAACTCTAGGCATTCATTAATAAAGTAAACTAATATTTAGTGAGAGCTCACTCTGGGACAGGTCTGATGCTCAATGTTAATGAAGAAGATCAGATCACTGCTCTCAAGGAGCTCCAAGCTAGACAGGATGAGAAAGGTAAGCAGTCATGGATGTGGAGGGAATCAGAGCAGCAACAGATTGCCTTACCCAAAACTTTACACAGCCCGTTCCGCAGAGAATCAAGTCAACATCTTTAATATCACGTTCAAGGCACTTCACCTTTCTGCTGTCATTTCCACTTAGGTCCCAATGACAGCTTCTGTCAACACACACCTGCATCCCGCAGGTCGACCACACTAGACTCTTTGTCTTCTGAAACTGTTTTGCCTTTTCCTGCATCCGTTCTGTCACTACGTCCCTCCCACCAGCTGTGCCTGGTCAAGTGCCTACTTATTACCCATGGCTTCCCTGGTAGCTCAGATGCTAAAGAATCTGCCTTCAATGCAGGAGACCCCGCTTCAAACCCTGACTCAGTAAGATGCCCTGGAAAAGGAAATGGCAACCCACTCCAGTATTCTTGCCTGGGAAATCCCATGAACAGGGGAGCCTGGCAGGCTACATTCCATAGGGTTGCAAAGAGTTGGGAATGACTTAGCGACAAAACAACAACAAGGCCCAGCTGAGGTGTTGCCTTTGTGGCGTCTCCCTGTTCATTCTGCCCTGAGTTAACTGTGCGTGCCTCAGTCTCCCCCAGTACTCACTAAGCTGGAGCGGGCCGGGGGTTCTCCTTTGATCTCATGCTGGGAAGGGCTCAGTTTCCTGTACTGGCAGGTGCTCAGTATACACACTGAACTGAAAGGCAACTGCCTGGGGAGAGAACAGGGCCAAGGGAGAGTTGGGAGTCATGAGCCAAACCTTAGTGGTTGGAATCAGAAAAGGTAAACTTCCTGTTCACTTCCTCCCGGAAGAATTCACCCTGTGGGCAGGGCGGAAGGTCATCCCAGGCACACACCATGCACTTGTAAATACAGGCTTAAAAATATAGGACATTCATATCCAGGTAACTCAGATCACCTCTTTATGATAGCTGTTTATAATGAGAGCTTGGGGCTTCCCAGGTGGCGCTAGTGGTAAAGCACCTGCCTGCCAATGAAGGAGACGTGGGAGACTAGGGTTTGATCCCTGCGTCGGGAAGATTCCACAGAGGAGGCATGGCAACCCACTCCAGTATTCTTGTCTGGAGAATCCCCATAGACAGAGGGTCTGGCGGGCTACAGCCCATGGGATCTCAAAGGGTCGGATACGACTGAAGCGATTTAGCACGCAGGCAACTCAGATCACCCTGTTTATAATGATATCAGTTCCCACAAGCTGAGGATAAAGTCTGCTCTCACAAAGACCAGTTTTGGATGCAGACTTCCACACTTCTAGAGGATTCCACACTTCTAGTGGATATAATTGTTGTTTAATTATTAAGAAAAGACCTTACTTGTAAAGGCCAAACAGTTATACGACTTAGTCATCCTTGGAAGTCTTATAGGGTCACTCAAATAGCTCTTGCATTTAATACTTTAACAAGTGCGGGTGCAACCTCATTGACCCATCACCTCATCTTTGTTTGCACTATCAAATACTCAGGACGGTGCCAAGGACGACATACGACTTAGTCATCCTTGGAAGTCTTATAGGGTCACTCAAATAGCTCTTGCATTTAATACTTTAACAAGTGCGGGTGCAACCTCATTGACCCATCACCTCACCTGTGTTTGCACTATCAAATACTCAGGACGGTGCCAAGGACGACTGAATTCTTTGGGTCGACCACAGTCGCAATAGGATGGGTGCACATTTCGCTCTTTCGGGTACGAGGGGATGCGGGTGCCTTTCCAGGCCAGCTGCGCGAAAGGAAGAGAAGCCGTGCCTGACTGAGGTGCGTGAGGCAGACCACCCACCAGGCCGGTGCCAAGTCCCAGCCGGTGCCGCATCTCCTCAACTTCACCGAAGACGCGGCGGGGCTTCCCCCTGGCCCGCTAGTCTGCGCGGTGCTCTGCTCTCCAGCCTAGGCGGGCAGCCCAGCGCAGGTGCGCCGCGCTCTTTACGCGCAGTCTTCCCGCCCCGTGTCCAGCCCGCTACCTCCGGGCCCCGCCCGCCCCGCCCTGGGTGCTTGGGGGCACAGGCGGCGGGCGGGCTGACCTGGCGCACCAGGAGGGCTGGGTGCCGCGTGCCCCCGAAGACCCGACTGAAGCGCCGGGCCGCTCAGGATGAGGGCGCGCTGGGCAACCCCTCGCCGCGCGGCGGAGCTGCTCGTGCTGCTCCTCCCGGGCTTCGGGCTGGTGGAGCCCTCTGGCCGCTCAGGTAACCGCGGGCGCGTCCGCCGGCCGGCCGGCTGGGGGCCTCGACGCCGCCGGGCCGGCCGCCTGTTCTTGATTCGGGTTCGGGCTGCGCGCCGGGGTCCTGTCACCTCTGCTGGACAAGCGAGCGGAAGGGAGGTGCGCGGCGCAGGCGTCCCGTTACCTCCGGAGCCCCGGGGGAGCACGGGCCGGGGCGAGGAGGCGCAGGGCTTTTCTCGTGCGGAGGGCCTGGAGTCCACCGGAGGGGAGGCACCCAGGGTGTCTTTTCTGAACGAGTCTCCCGCACCTTCCTCGTCCTTTCCTCTAAAATCTTGCTTCGCTCGGGTTTAGGGCTTCTCAACAGCCCCCTCACCACCACCCCCCCTGCAGGGAGATTACAGAGCAGGAGAGGGGAAGATCCAGCAGGGGTGCACTGCCCACTCTCCCGCAGAAGCCAACTTCTTTGTTTCTGCTACAGTACCTGATACTTTGGAGCGCAAGAGAGGTGAGAAGGAATAGATCTGTCTCTTATACACATCTCCACAGCGCCGGAGTGAAACAGCGATTCTCTGACTTCAGCCTGCTCGTGGTGCCCGTCAAAAAGCCAGGTCTCCTACAGTGACTGTGGCCAAGACTGATACGATGCCCTCCCGCAATGCCTCGAGCAGCGACTCTTTCTTCTAACTGGCTTATCGGGCTCCAAACGTTTACCCCCACCCCCACCGCAGAGGTCGAAGTTCCCGCAGTGGAGCCCAGGTCGCTTGCCCAGAGACCTCTTGCCTCTCACTTGAGAAGCAGGACGAGGAGCAGACACCCTTCGCTGATGCTCTGAGTGGTGCCTGCCCCACCCCCACCTCTTGGCAGCACCCGGAGTTTGCTTTTAATCTCTCTTTCTGTCTTGGCAAAGGTGTGCTGAGGACTTTGTTTCTTAGTCTGGCTGCTTCACAGACAATTAGTGAGCTGTCCCCACCTACCACTTCTGTCATCATGTCAGAATGAGGAAGTAAAAGATAGTCAAGGGAGTTTTTGAAAAACTTCAGTTTGCTTATGGTATTTACTTTCTTTGCAGTTAAACTGAGTTACTGTCTGATTGTTCAGATCATGAGTAGCATCATCTTATCTATGTCAAGAACTTTATCGCTGACCTTGTTTTGATTCACCCTTCTGCATTCTTCTTTGATCCCCCATATTGGAAACCACCAAAAGTCCTTTATTGCTGTGAGAACTCTGTTCTGCCTGTCTGCATAATCCAGGGAGAAAATGATCAAGGCAGGAGCTAACTGTAATGGAAACACACTAGCCTTTCAATCACTAAACTTGGCTTCCACGTGCATTTGCCTTACTTTATCTCTTTTGTCTCCCCCATAGAACTCAAGATTTTCTTAATTTCTGCAATCTCTGCAATTCCTGGCCTCTCTCATCAACCAAGAGCAAAGAGCACTAACTTAATGCTATTCTTCTTGCAGGAGGTCCTCACAGGTGTTTGTTTTCCTGCATCCTTCCCCACCTTGAGCACCTGCTCTGGTCAGACTTGTGGCCCTATTGAGGGAAGCACTGGGATTTTGAAATCTCAGCTATTTGGGTAGCTTACTTGGCACTATGTCAGCTTCATGATGCTGGTGATCACGGTGTGTGCTTCATCACATGTATGCAGCTAGGTTTGTGCAGGCGGTCTCCAATACTCAGGTGCAGGGGAAGTACTTCTGTATCCTTGGGAGGATGCCAATTGCTTAGTTAGCTTTTTTGCCTCCTGGTAGGGCTAGCAGCTTGAAGTACACTAATTCTTCAGAGACTCCTGAGGTTTTCATCAGCCCACACCACCCAATCTAAACTCCATGACTTTCTGACTCCTAGTACATTGCTCTGGACCCAACCATCACTTTGGTACTGTTTTTGAACTGGCAAATCCAGACTTCTGGGTCTCTTCTAGTGTACACTCTGCACATATAGTAGCAGCTCCACAAAATGCTACAGTGTGGGCTCAGGAAGTTCCCCTGAAACTAAAAAAGTTGCAATCTTCATCCTTCTTGCCTTCCCAAACCATCTCCTCTCCATGTGTCTGTGGGTTATAAAATGTTGAGGTCTGGTTTCCCTTTGGAATGTGCAAAGCTCTTTGGTTTGGGTCTTGTAACACAGGAGTTACTTAACAATCAGACAATAAGAAAGAGCTTTCTTGTGATGGTCTAAAAATTCATTTTCAATTTATGATAATGCTATGTAGCTATTTCCTCTTAAACATCAGTAGAATGTTTATATAAAATGAAACATTTTAAAAAGTGCTCTAGGGATGATGAGGTGATGAGTCTTCTTTTCATCAACCTCTGTCTTTTAGACTTGTCTCAATATTGTATTTGTAGGTAAATATTAAAATTCCCTTTAGGGCCAGTATAAAGTGAATAAGATGCAATATAAGGCTATCAGTAATGAATGTGTTTTATAAATTGCTCTGTAATCACCATTTCAAAGTGTAATACATTTCTGATATATTTCATAGACCCTTATTTAACAAATTTTAAAAATTATTTTCACATTTTTCAGACCTCCCCCACCCCAACCTACTTTCCCAATAGGGTCACAAGACTGGAGCAGAGTGAACAGCTTCTTTGTAAGAGTAAAGAAAGATATGAGGAACTGTCATGAGACTACAAGATTCTCCCTAGGTTGTATATTATGTATGAATGCTTACGCATTATATATGAAGGCTAATGACAAGTTTCCTTAAATCATATCAATAATGTATTAGCTAAGTGATCACTATAGGTGTCAAGCGTTGATATTACATATGTGGTTAAAAGATAGATTTAGAATGAGACAAGTATCTACAATCATAGATGTTAGAAGCTTGGCGACTCCTTTTCAACATAGCTACTCCACACCTCTCCTATAGTCTTTCAGAATTTCTACAACCTTGTTAAGTCCATGGGTGTCCTAGAAGTGAAACGTATATTAAATGAAAGTGAGAGTATTAGTCACTCAGTCATGTCTGACTCATGGAACCCTCTCCTGTAGTCCATGGAATTCTCCAGGCATGAATACTGGAGTGGGGAGCCATTCCCTTCTCCAGGGAATCTTCCCGACCTGGGGATTGAACCTGGATCTCCTACATTGCAGGTGGATTCTTTACTCTTTGAGCTACCAGGGAAACAAGTGGGAAAGGGTAAATTTTTTTTCTCTTCCAGAGTACTTATAAGGCAGCACTGTCACCTAAGTGCACATGCCCAACACAGATGGAATTCAAATGACCTAAAATGCTCCTGGGATGATGTAATAAAGTTGTGGACATCTGTTCAAGAACGATATGCAGTGAACTTAGCAGAGCCCTGTAAAGCCTGCAAGGCTAGGAAAACTGAATTAGTGGAAGCATAGAGTGTTAGCACTGGAAATAACTTAGATTTTTATACTCGACTGCTTTCATCTCACAGCTGGGGAGGAGAAGACCCTGGGGAGGTTAACTGAATTCACCCAGGTGTCCCAGCTAACTAGAAACAGAGGCAGATCTTCAGTCTAGGACCCCTAACTCCTTATTCTACTGCTCTCGCCACTGTTCTAAGTGCTGTAGCTAATCCACTGGATTCTGCAAAGGCAGCTTGGAAAATCTTGGGTCAAAGAGCACAGAGCAAAGTGCCCAGGAAGGAGAGCAGGGAGATTACAGAGCAGGAGAGGGGAAGATCCAGCAGGGGTGCACTGCCCACTCTCCCGCAGAAGCCAACTTCTTTGTTTCTGCTACAGTACCTGATACTTTGGAGCGCAAGAGAGGTGAGAAGGAATAGATTGGCAAAGAGTTACATCATGGTCTGATAATCTTCTGAGAGAATATGTTTTCCTTTTTTTTTTTTTTTTTGGCTGTCTGCCCAAACTGTGTCCGTAAGATAGGGAACAGCAGAATGATGTCAAAGAAGAATGAGGGATGGAAGCTGCTATTCAAACAGATCTAACTGCAACACTAGGCAGTATTTTAAAATAGCAACTTGAAAGTGGAAATAGCTTAAGGTTTTAAACGATTTTGTTCTTGCTGTTCCTGTTGTTTCTCTTGGTGCTGCTACTGCTATTTAAAACAAGCAAAAATTCTGTCCGAAGTTCAAACTGGAATTGAACTTAATCATATAGGTGTTATTTGCATAGTGAAATTTCCCCTCCAGTCCTTAGTATAAGAATTTTTAACTCTGCAAGCCTATGAATTATTATTAGAAAAGATGTTTAGTGTTAGTAAAATCACTGAATGTGACGCTGGCATCAAAATGAAAGTACCTTGTGGGAACTAAAATTTTACAGCTCCTTCTCCAGAACCCTTTGGTTCATTGACAAAGATTGCTTACATTTGTCTAAACTGCTTCAGGTCATCAACATGTCCTGGGCTATACCTTCACAAAATGTTTCTTTGTAAAAGCACTGACCAAATTGTACTATTGTAATTTGCTATAACAGATGTGAATCTTGCTCTACAGACTCAGGTGTGCAAGAAACAGTGCACTATTTTATTTCCATAAAGTCAAGTTAAATTTTATTCTGAGGTCCTATTCTACCAGGTTAACAGAAATTCAGTTTCTGTCACTCCTGAGGTCTTCCCCAGCTCATTCAAAACTGCCCAGGGAACACTCAGGGAAATCCCGCCCTTTGCTTAGCTCATGCTGGTTACTTGTGAGTTTCCCTTGTCCAAACCTACTGGGTCTTGAATTCTGTGAGTCAGGTGGCTCCTGGAGCTCAGGTTTTACCTCCCTGGGTGATCCAGATGGTCAGTCCCCACATTCCCTCCCCAGGGCCTTCCTCTCGCCTCCTGGAGGTGACAGTGGAGCTGGCCACAGGTCCCTACACTCAGAACCCAGACCTCCATTGCCTCTTATACCTTTATCCCACTTTTCTACCCTGTCTCCTCTCAGACACATTAATGTCATGCAACAATTACCTTGCTGAAGTAGCCGAAGTACAAGCAGGACAGAATTGTGTCCCGAAAAAGCTCAGGATATTTTTCATTGGCTACAGGCCACTTATCTAAAGAAGCTCTAAGGAACTTCTTCATCTTATTAAATAAGGAGGAGATCTCACTGAATGACGATAACAAATATGTACACTATTCTAAGTATACATATGCATGTATGAGCTCCTTTTATCCTCACATCCACCCTGTGAAGTACTGTTTTACAAAGGAGAAAGCTGATGGCACAGCAAGTAAATGATGCCCTGATCACACGGTCAATAATAGCAAAGCAAACTATTAATATAAAGCCAAGCAAACTGGCCCCAGAGCCCACGATCTTAATCCTACACTGAACTGCCTCTCTGGCCACCACTGTCCTCCAACCTTGTGTAGAATATTACAGTTTATACAGCTGGGAGGATGTTAACAGTCTGGGGGTGCTCAGACTCACTCTTCTTAGCAAGCGGGGCCAAGGCACATTGTCTACGTAATTCAGAATCCTGAAATGTCTTTTCTGCCTGTCTTGTCTCAGGTAATGATCCATTCACCATCGTCAATGAAAACACGGGCAAGTGCATCACGCCGCTGAACGACTGGATAGTGGCAAAGGACTGCGACGAAACCAAGGACATGTTGTGGAAGTGGGTGTCCCAGCATCGGCTCTTTCATTTGCAGTCCCAAAAGTGTCTTGGCCTAGATATTACCAAACCCACAGATTCCTTGAGAATGTTCAGCTGCGACTACAATGCCATGCTGTGGTGGAAATGTGAGCATTACTCTCTCTACGGGGCTGCCCAGTACCAGTTGGCTCTGAAGGGTGGACACGCCATAGCAAGTACAAATTCATCAGATGTCTGGAAGAAAGGAGGCTCAGAGGAAAACCTGTGTGCCCAGCCTTACCATGGTGAGTACTGGAGAGGGACTCTGACTTATTTGCTGCTGTATTTGGTGCAAGTGGCCTTGAACGTGTACCTCTGATCACACTTAGTCATACACTGGTGAGTCAAGTGAACTGGCCTCTAGTTCCAGGCACTGAGTAGTAATGTTGAGCTGCTTCTATGAGGTCAGTGCTATTTGCCCACTTTCACAGGGAAGGGTAGGAGAACTTAGATGCCTTGTCAGAGGTCTCACAGCCATTCTGTGGCACCCGGAGGTTTGAAATCTCTTTGATGCCTGAGCATATGTACTTTCCATGATTACATCCTGAATTCCAGAGAAAAGAAAATGTTAGAGTAACTGGAAGTCCCCTACACAGGATAAAGGTCAAATAACCTAATAAGGTTGACCCTATTCTAAGTTAAAAATGAAGAAGAAGAAAGAGGGGGAAAAAAAAAAAGAAATGAATTTTTTTCTTGTCTGCAGATTTGGATGTAATGGAAAAACTTTAAGGGTATTATGTGACTTTATTTTTCATTTTGGCATGGCTATCACACTGTATTTATGGTTAAGTATTATAAGAGTGGACTTTTTCCTCAGTTGCCTCCAAAAAAAGTATATGAATACAAATCTGCCTCTAGTTACAATGTTGTTTTGTTCCAATAAACCCATCATAAATTGAAAATATCATAAGTTGAAAATGCATTTAATACACTTGTAATGAATATCATAACTTAGCCTGGCCTGCCTTAAATGTGCTCAGAATGCTTCCATTAGCCTACAGTTGGGAAAAGCCACCTAAAACAAAGCCTGGCCTATTTTATAATAACACGTTGAATACCTCTTGTAGTTTATTGAATACGGTACTGAAAGTGAAAAACAGAATGCTTGTGTGTCAGTTGTTTACCCTCGTGACTGTGTGGCTGACTGGGAGCTATGGCTGCTGCTGCCCAGCATCAGAGAGAGGACTGTACCATATATTGCTAGCCCAGGAAAAGATCAAAATTCAAAGTACAGTTTCACTGACTAGGTATCACTTTCATACCATCACAAAGTTAAAAAGTTGTATGTCATGCCATTGTATGTCTGGAACTGTCTGCTTTGCCTCTGGGGGCACTGATCATGAACTTTGAGTCTAGAGACTCGGTTATAATGAATTTTTGAGTTTAAAAAGAAAGAGTAGATTTATCTTTTAAACCTCCAAATGTAAATTAGCTCTCAACGCAAGCAAATCTTTTTCCATTATGTTGCTCTAAATTATATCAAATGTTGAATGTGTGGGTATCTATATACATTTATATATGTTTCATTATATTATCTTTGTCTTAATTGTTATGTGTGCTCTTCTTTGTAAATTTACATAGCTTTACAGAGATTTTTTTCCTCTTCTCTTAAGCTAAATTTGGCCTCCTATCTTTTTTTGTACCTGAACAGGTTTTTCTCCTGGAGGAACCACCTCTTTCCATTTCCTAGTGAGGGTGCAGCAGCTTCTGAGATGTCAGGTTCTGCTGTTATGGGAAATGTCAGAGAATCAGAGATGGGGTTTTCCTTTTCTTTAGTCCTCGACCCTTGAGTAGTTGAAAAGTCTGCTTCTGTTAGCCACCTTCCTCCTAACCTTAAAAAGCAATTGCTTTTTGGATACCACTTTAAAAATGGCAAGCTTAAATTTTGTGCTATAAGGCCTTTCTCTCACTTGGCAGCCAAGAGAAAACATGGAACCATGCAAATTGCCTTTTGAACTGGATTTAACTTGTTTCATTATATTTGTTCAAAGATCAGAAACAATAATTTTCTTGGCCGGGCTCCTTCTGTCTTCTGCTCCTAACTGAGGGACATAGTTGTAATTATAAATTCCCTCAGCACCCCCAAATGCTTTCATATCAATATAACTAGTTTTCTTTATAATCCTATGTGTTTTATTTTACACATTTATGTTTTTCTGAAAAGGGGCTCACATGCTTCACATGGCTGCCGAAGTTATCAGTGGCACAAAAAAGATTAAAAACCCACCTAGGGCATCACCCCAGAGAAAGCTGAACAGTGCTCACCAGCAAGAGCCCACAGGCTGTATTTGACCTTACCAAATACAGTATTTTAAACACTAAATATTCAACTAAGAAAGTTAGAAATTCCTAAGACAAGATGCATGTAGTCATGACTTATCAGCATATATCTTGAGTTTTCATTTGCACTGACGCCAGGGCCAAACTTGCCTCTTCTCCATTCCTTGCCAGGCGACTGGTACCATCCAAGTTGCACATCAGAAATCGACAAGTCACCCTAGAGTTCCTCTGCTCTTCTCTCCCACCATTCAAATGTAGTCAAATGTTAAGTCCTGGCAATTTTACTCTTTTAAAATTTTGTAGTCCCTTTCTGTTCTTGGGTTGGAGACTGATGTCTTAAGTTAGAGACTTTCTCTAAGATATGCTCTCTCAAACTTCTCATATTGGACCCCACCCCTCTTTCTTGTCTAATTGTACAGAATAAGAAAGATAAGATACCAGAGTCCAAGAAAGTGAAGTTCAAGGTAACCCAGCTTGTTATGGCAAAAACCAGGATGACATTCCCCAAATATAACTTCTTTACTTTTCCTTTGGCTTCTGCTATATAATTTTTTTTTTTTACTTCTAATATAAAAACATTTATCTGTCATTATGTTCTGGGTTGCCTCTCTCCTCACCCCCGTCCTGTGTGAGCCATGCTCCTCTCAGAAAAAATTTTCGCTGTATAAATTTGATGAATTAATTGCTCTTGACTGGCATCCACATATGCATTTATATCATTAAGATATCTTGGCCTCACTAGCACACCTCAAGTTTTGAATGTTTGGTGAATCACGCAGAGGAAGTAGACTTTCAGTGGTGGGGAACCTGTAGAAGTGTCTCAATTCTAAGCAACTTAGAAGTCTGCCAAGCTCTTTAAATATTGAAGCTGTTTTTTCCTTTTGCTACCAAAGAGGTTAATGTTAGTTTTCTATGTAAGCATCTCATCTCATAGATGTGTGCCTATTGCAGAGTAAGCTGTGGTTTTAAGGCTGCCATCATCAGAAATTCATTCATTCAAAGGGTATCTTAGGAAAGCCTGTCTCTCTGGGGAGATCCTTGGGACTTAAGAGGCCCAGTAATATCAAAGAATGTGTAAGAATAAAAGTCTTAGTGAATAATTAGCATAATTTAGCTGCTGCTGTTGTGGTGGTTGTTAGATGCTTATCATTCTTCAAAATGTATTGTGAACAGGAGAGCTTTTTAACTGAAGCCCAGCTTTGAGCTATGACACTAACTTCAAGCCTGAGAAGGCAGCCGTTGGTATCACACGTTGTCCTTATATGTCAAGGACTCAAGGAGAGAGCCAGTTCTGATCCCTGTCATAGCTGAATGACTAAATGTTTCACTTAATGACTCTGCAAAAACGGGGATTTCACAAACAAGTGTAATACTTGCCCCACTGATCTTGTGGGCTTGTGGGAAAGAGCAAGTGACAGCACTTTTACAAGTTAAAAAAAAAAAAAACCCTGAAGATTCTACAAATCATAGTCATTGTGCTCATGGGCTCTCCTTTTAAGTGCTATGATATGGGAAGAGAAATCAGTCATGTGCTGTTGGGAGTTTTGTTATGGTTAAAAATAAAAGGTAGATAATAAATAGAATCCTTGTAAAATATAAGGTCAAATTGCTCTTTAACCAAAGTATACTGTTCAAAACCATTTATATGTCAGAAAACAAAACCAAAATCCTTAAAAGATTATAAAAACATCTACATTATTTTCCTGTACTGCTGCTTAATACATTCTAAACTGTTAAGCCTCACATTTCAGTTAAACAAGCCATTGAGAATAATAAAGAAGTGGATCAAATTCTATCTTAAACACCCCTTTTTTTTTTTTAAATTTTATTTTTACTTTATTTTACTTTACACACCCTTTTAAGGAAATCTGTGAGACATTTTGAGGGACCCAACTAGCATGGTAAATGATGATAAAATCTGATTATTATCCTCTACCTATAAATAGTCATTATTTGATCTGATAACAACCATGGTTTTAAACAAATTATGGAAAAAGGTGACTGAAATAGTTATAGGGTTAGCTGTTCTATAAGATACCTCTCCAAAGGAACTGTTACCAACATAAGTATTTAACACTTCTTCTAGCATTTCCAGGTATATTTGAGGTTGGAATTGTTTTTCAGTTCCTCTCCATGTACCAGGGAAAAATTGTTAACGGGAAAGGCTAGTTCTGCTACCTTGCTGGCCACCAACTGGTTTCATGACTGCCCTGCTGACTCTGGTTCTTCTTTCATAACCTGAATTACCACGTCCTATCCCTCTCCAAGAGACTGCTGAGAAACTCAGCAGCCTTTTCTCCTACTTCCTCAAAACCCTCAGCTTTGATTCTACCACCAGTCTGTAACACTGGAGCTATTTGTGCCTCTCTCCAACTCCACAGTTGGTTTCAAAGCCCACACCCAGCCTCAGTGATTCCAAGGTATTTTGCTGGCCTCACTTTTACTAAAGAAAATAGAGTTTAGGTTTTCTCTCAAGCAGACACCCCTTTTGGTGACTTTCTCTGCCATCCAGAGTAGTCAGCTTATCCTTCCGTTATAAAGCCAGGATCTTTTAGCTCCTCATCACATCACAATAAATGAAGCTTTACCCGATCATCTCACTGAATCTCATGAACAACCCTATGAGCCGATATCATTATTCCTAATCTTGAGATGCAGAACCTGAGACTGATAGAGGTTGGAGAGCTTGCCCGCAGCCACACAGTTGGTCAGTGAGGGAGCCAGCATCCATGTTCTGAATTGCCACATGGTGCAGCCCACCTAGATACTGGGTTCTCATAAGTATGAAAACATATTTCAAAACAGTTTTAGAAGGTAGTTAACTAAAGCTGATTATCTAGTTTTTAACTCTTCTTTCCTCTACTTTCTCCCCAACCCACAGAAATCTATACTAGAGATGGGAACTCTTTTGGGAGACCTTGTGAATTTCCCTTCTTAGTGAATGGGACCTGGCATCATGAGTGCATCATTGATGGAGATCACAGTGGGCCATGGTGTGCAACTGATTTAAATGACGAATATGATCAGAAGTGGGGCATCTGCTTACAACCAGGTATGTATGGGCTGGTGAACTTTGTAGGTGGAAAGAAAAGGATACTGTTCCTATGCGGCAAAGGGGAGAGGGAGAAGTCCATGATTACTCAAAACTGATAGCAACAGATATGCTAGAGAAGGAGTGCAAATTTGAGGAAAGACAGGGAAGTTGTGTTTAGCTAAGAACTTACTTTTAGAAGTGAGCCAGGAAGAGAACCAAGACAGGATGCTGTCACTGAAGGCAGAAGAAGAGGAAGTCTGCTGAACCACGGATACTTCAGGAAGAGGGCCAGGCCACTTCCTGGCTATTGCCAGGAGCAGTCAGGAAATTGCTACTGGCCTTAATAGAGCATTTCAAAATTAAGAAGTATTTTTTAATGGGCAATAAGTTAAAAGCATCAACAGTAAATAGAAAGGAAAAAGCTCCAGTAATAGTAATGGTTATTACTTAGGGTAGCAATAGTTCTCTCTTGGCCCTGCCAAGTATCAGGTGCTATTCTAAGTACTTACCCTTTATCAACTCATTTACTCTATACAGTTTTATAGGGTAGGTACTATTATTTATTCTCATTTTGTTGTTGTTTAGTTGCTAAGTCCTGTCAGACTCTTTTGTAACCCCATAGACTGTAACCCTCCAGGCTCCTCTGTTCATGGGATTTCCCAGGAAAGAGTACTGGAGTAGGTTGCTTTTCCTTCTCCCGTTGATATTCCTGACCCAGGGGTGGAACTTGGCTCTCCTGCATTGGCAGGTGGATTCTTTACCACCAAGACATCTGGGAACCTCATGTCCGCATATTACAAATGAGCAAAGTGAGGCACAGGATAGTTAAATCAATTGCCTAAGGTTACATAGATAATAAATTTCAGAGCTAGGATTCAAATTCAGCTCTGGAGTCCTTACCTCAAACAACTACTTTATCCTGCTTTATTCAGTAGCCAGTCTGATGAAATTAGTAATGCTGATCTCTCCTTAAGAGAAGCTGAGCTTGAAAATGTACAGTCCTAAGCAAATTGAAGAGATTATGTCAAGCCAATCATTCTCAAACTTCAGGTTGTAACAGAATTATTTGGAGAGTTTGTTACAATACAGATTTCTGGGGCCAACCTCCAGAAATTGCAATTTGGTAGATTTTGGATGGTATCCAAAACTTTTCAGTTTAGTGAGTTCCCAGATGATGCTGATGATGGTCTGGGGACCACACTTTAAGAATTACTTTTCTGGGTAGAGGCAAAGGCTTTTCAACACTTAGAACTTACTGAAAGATAAAAAGCCAACATTTACTCTACCTGTAATTGATGACAAGCTGGGTTCGGTCAACCAGGCACCAATTTTATTTCAGTCTCACTATAGTCTGAATCGTGGGCTTCCCCAGTGGCTCAGTGGTAAAGAATCTGCCTGCAGTGCAGGAGCCACAGGAGACACAGGTTCGATCCCTGGGTCGGGAAGATCCTTTGGAGGAGGGCACCCATTCCAGTACTCTTGTCTGGAGAATCGTGGACAGAGGAGCCTGGCAGTCTAAAGTTCTTAGGGTTGCAAAGAGCTGGACATGACTGAAGTGACTTAGCCTAGCACAGAATCTGGATCAGAAACTTTAGGGATTGTGGAGAGGCTTAGACCTTATTCAGAGCAAACCCTCATTTCTCAGGTGAGGAGTGGCAGACCTAGGTTGATGAAATAGCCTGTCAGTGTCAGACCATATTTGTGTGGAGCCTGGTGGATCTCCCAGGATTCTGACCTTCATTTCCCAGTGTGTTCCGCCTTGTTCATTCCCCGTCCCATTCCACCTTGCTGCCTTGACTGACGTGGGTCTTGGTGCCTTTAGCCTACTTTGGATGAAAGAGGGGGTTGTCAGTGCATTCATGTGCCTCCCTTTCTACAGAAGTGAGATTGTGAGTTTCTCAAATCTGAGGACTGCTAAACCATAGAGATTGTATTTTACAGCAAATAATACATTGCCATCCTGCTGAAATCTTCCAGATTTACAAGTGTTTTGCCTTAGCGATAAAAAAAGAACCTTTCGGTAATGCACTTGCAAATCCACCTACTTTGTTTTTACCAAATGTCACAACCACCTCTGTTGTGGTTTAGGACATTCAGAAGTGGCTGAAGAAGCAGGGTATGCCATTCAGAAGATCAGCAACACCAGAGTTAGACAACTGTACTCTGGTTATAGCTCTGCTGCTAATGTCCCTAGATCCTTGTTCCTGTCTGTGAAATGAAGACATTACACAAAATGATCTCTAACGGACCTTCCCGCTTGAGGGTCCATAAGTATAACTGGTTATGGGAGACCCTTTGGAAGAACCCACGTGAAGCCAGGGATACACTTAATGCAAGCTCTGTTGGTTTTTCCTTCTTGTTGGGGACACATAGAGGCCCTGAGAATATTTTTGAACTAGTTGTATCAAGACCTGCATATCTGTCCTGGAAAGAGCTTGAAGGTTCTTTGTCTGAAGTTATGCATGTTCTTTAGATATTTGTTGAAGAAAAATGATGTTCACATTGTACATGTATATTTATATATACATATATATATAGTCTTCCCAAGTGGCGCTAGTGGTAAAGAATCTGCCTGCCAGTGCAGGAGACACAAGAGACATGGGTTTGATCGCCTGATTGGGAGATCCCCTGGAGGAGGAAAGGGCAGCCCACTCCAGTACTCTTGCCTGGAAAATTACATGGGTAGAGGAGCCTGGTGGGCTACAGTCCATGGGGGTCACAAAGAGTCAGACGTGACTGAGCACACACACACACATACACACATATATACATATAGACATATAGTGCATACATAATGTTAGTTCTGTAATATTAGTCATATATTACATCATCTTTTAAAATATAAGGAGAAACTAGACTGAGTTTCGCAAATAAGGTATCACTACGCGTTAAATCTTAGGCACTTAAGTACTGTCTAAACACACACACATGCAAACACATTCAGTGGTTTCACTGCAGAACATGGGTAAACCCCTCTTTAGTCTGATACCATCTTCAAGTGAGCTGAGGGACTGAACACAGTTGAAGACTCCTGTTTTTAGGCAGAGGGTAGGCGTGGGCTAAAATGTGACATTATAATCAATAGCGCTATATAAAAGGAGAGTAGAAGCTAGAAGCAGCATGTAAGCTTTAACTAGTCTAAGTCATTTCCTGTCCTGTTAGTTTGGTTTTTTCATCTAACCAAAGAATCAAAATATTGTCTAGTAGAGCAATGACAGCCTCAATCTTAGCATATCTTAAGAGTATGCAAATTGAATGGCAGTATTTGTGAGTACTCTAAGTAATAGACCACATTATGCCCTTATTTTATGATCACTGACATTTCTTTTTATCAACAGAAAGTGGCTGTGAAGATAATTGGGAAAAGAATGAGGAGATTGGAAGTTGCTACCAATTTAATATTCAGGCAACTCTTTCTTGGAAGGAAGCTTACGTTTCATGTCAGAATCAAGGAGCTGACTTACTGAGCATCAACAATGCTGCTGAGTTAACTTATCTTAAAGGTAGGTTTAAAGAGAGGACATATATGTATACTTATGGCTGATTCATGTTGAGGTTTGACGGAAAATAACAAAATTATGTAAAGCAATTATCCTTCAATAAAAAAATAAAAAGAAAACAAAGTAGGTTTTAGTTGCTGTGGTAGAGCAAATTGCTGAGATGGTAAAGGTGCTGTCTTCTATTTTCATGTCTCGGTATGTTGTTTTCTTCTATATTTCTCTGTCTTTTGCTGGGATTTAACACCAAAGCCCTCAAGTAAAAAAATACTGAATATAATCCTATTCAGTCCATTGAAAGTGCATCTCATGATAAAGACCAAGAGAGGTAAATATTCAGAAAACGAGGTGCGGTAGCAAGATTAAACTGCCAACTGAAGCCTAAATGAAAGGATCTGAAAAAAGGTGAACATTAAACACTTTGAACATTGAACAGTAGAGAATTTGAGGAGAGTGGAGAAGATTGTTGAGTCGAAGTAGGTCACCTCAGTAAAAAACTTCACATTTGAATAAATGAATCCAGTTCTACATCCATGGATTCAACCAATTGTAGATTGTATAGTTCTGTAGTATGTATTTAGTGAAAAGAGTCAGCATGTAAGTGGACCAGCATGGTTCAAACCCGTGTTTTTCTGATACTGTGAAGTGTCAGAATTGGAATTTGAATTTCAACATGTCTATAACTGCAGAACCCTTACTTCATTACTGTAGTACTTACCTCTCTTACATACCTTTCTTTGTTTTCATCCTTAAAAACCTACTGGACTTTTACATTCCCATCCACCATGTATGAGGCTTTCCTTTTCTCTACATCTTCTCCAACATTTTTTGTTTCTTGCCAATTTGATAACAGGCATGAGGTGATATCTCATTGTAGTTTTGATTTGTATTTCCCTAATAACTAGTGATATCAAAATCTTTCATATGTTTGTTGGCCATCTATATCTTCTTTGGAACAATGTCAATTCAGATCCTATGCCCACTTTTAAATTGGGTTGTTTGGTTTTTTGTTTCTGAAATGTATGAGTTCTTTGTATATTTTGAATATTAACCCCTTATAGGATAAATGATGTGCAAATATCTTCTCACAATGGTAAGTTCTTTTGTTGTGTTGATAGTTTCCTTTGCTGTGCAGAAGCATTCTGGATTTATATAGGCGAGTTTGTTAACTTGTGCTTTTGCTTCTTTTGTGTAAGGAAAAATATCTAGAAACATTCTAAGACTGATGTCAGAGAACATACTGCCTATGTTTTCTCCTAGGAGCTTTATGGTTTCAGGTCATAGATTCAAATTTTGAATCCATTTTGAGCTGATTTTTTAATATGGTACCAGACAGTGGTCTGGTGTCATTCTTTTGCACATGGCAGTGTCCAGTTTTCCCAATACCATTTATTGAAAGGACTATCCTTTCTCCATTGTATGTTCTTTGTTATAAATCAGTTGCCCATATATGCATGGCTATATTTCTGAGCTCTCAATTATGTTCTTTTGATCTGTGTGTATGTTTTTCCTGCCAATACTATACTGTTTTGATTACTCTAGCTTTGTGATATAATTTGAAATCAGGGAGTGGTTACCTCCAGCTTTGTTTTTTTTCCTCAGGATTGCTTTGCTTATTTGGGGTGTTTTGCTGTTCCATATGAATCTTATTTGTATAAAATTTTGTTCTCAGTTCAGTTCAGTCGCTCAGTCGTGTCCGACTCTTTGCGACCCCATGAATCGCAGCACGCCAGGCCTCCCTGTTCATCACCATCTCTCGGAGTTCACTCAGACTCACATCCATTGAGTCAGTGATGCCATCCAGCCATCTCATCCTCGGTCATCCCCTTCTCCTCCTGCCCCCAATCCTCCCAGCATCAGAGTCTTTTCCAATGAGTCAACTCTTCACATGAGGTGGCCAAAGTACTGGAGTTTCAGCTTTAGCATCATTCCTTCCAAAGAAATCCCAGGGTTGATCTCCTTCAGAATGGACTGGTTGGATCTCCTTGCAGTCCAAGGGACTCTCAAGAGTCTT
>SJYT01053424.1:209996-251389 GCA_006410635.1 Cephalophus harveyi
CAGTAGTAGATATAATGGTCATCTGAGTTAAATTCACCCATTCCAGTCCATTTTAGTTCGCTGATTCCTAGAATGTCGACGTTCACCCTTGTCATCTCTTGTTTGACCACTTCCAATTTGCCTTGATTCATGGACCTGACATTCCAGGTTCCTATGCAGTATTGCTCTTTACAGCATCGGATCTTGCTTCTATCACCAGTCACATGCACAACTGGGTATTGTTTTCGCTTTGGCTCCATCCCTTCATTCTTTCTGGACTTATTGCTCCACTGATCTCCAGTAGCATATTGGGCACCTAATGACCTGGGGAGTTCCTCTTTTGATATCCTATCATTTTGCCTGTTCATACTGTTCATGGGGTTCTCAAGGCAAGAATACTGAAGTGGCTTGCCATTCCCTTCTCCAGTGGACCACGTTCTGTCAAAATTTTGTTCTATTTCTATGAAAAACATCATGGAGAGACCTTGAGAGTGTTGTGTTGTGTGGAATTAGTCAGACATATAAAGACAAGTACTGTATGGTTTTACTCATGTGATGTATTTAAATAAACAAATACATAAACAAGCAAAATAAAGACATAGATAGAGAACAGAATAACGGTTATAAGATGAGAAGCAGGAAGAGAAGTGGGTGAAATGGCTCAAAGTGGTGAAATGGCTAAAAGAAGTCAACTATATAGGAACAGATGGAAACTAAAATTTGGTGGTGACCACACCACCAAATGTAGACGTTGAAATATAATGTTGCACACATGAAACTTATGTTATAAAACAGTGTAACCACAGAAAAGTCTGCTGGTCTTCTGTCATGGTTTTTGGCTTAAATTTTATTCAGATCACTTTCTTATTCTTTTAACCCTGTCTTGTGTTATTCATAACTTGAATAATCAGATCTCTTGAATAGAAATCTGTGAAAGAAACATAATTTTGGCTACTGTTAGGCAATGGAATTGTATTCCAGACCCCGCTGAAAACTTACAAAAAATACTGTTGAGAATTAAAAGTGCCAATAAATTTGTCTCCCAGAATACTGACATTTGGAAGCTAATGGCTTCTGTGAGGGGAAAAGTTGTCAAAGTGTGACTGTCAACACCAATCCAAACAGTCTGATGATGCATTTGAAGGAATAAAAGTTGCAGGATTTCTTTATGCATCAATTTTCTTTAATAGCAAGTAAAAGAGAGATAATGAGTTAATGAATTCAGTTGTGTCCCTGGCCACACACTCCCCACAATTTTTTGCTTATCAGTAATGTCAGATGTGCAGTCCTTTCTAATTTTCCAAGCTTCTCTTTCACTGTGACTGCTCAATATGCCTAATTATGATTGCTGATTTCCTAAGACCTAAGAAAGCTGTACTTTGACATCTGAAACTCAGGGTAACCAAATCTAAAGCATTTCCTGAAATTTCTGTTAATATTGTATCCCTTCCCTGAAAACTAGCAGGTGTAAACAGTGGGCTGGGAATACTGAGGCCCACAAAAGGGCTTTCCAGGTGGTGCTAGTGGTAAAGAACCTGCCTGCCAGTGCAGGAGACACAAAATATGTGGGTTTCATCCCTGGATTGGGAAGATCCCCTGGAGAAGGGAATGGCAACCTGCTCCAGTATTCTTGCCTGGAAAATTCCATGGACAGAGGAGCCTGGCAGGCTATGGTCCATGGGGTTGCAGAGTCAGACACGACTGAGCAACTGAACACACAACACACACACAAAAGTGAATCAGAAATTTGTGATCAAAGTGCTTGATCTAGTCAGGGAAATAAGAGTTGCACAGACACAAAGATAGTGGGGAATGTTATTCCCAAATGACCTCTGGGTTTGGTAGCTAGTGGTTGGATGGGACTAGGGAATTTGCTGACAGAAATAAAGTAGGATCATCCCTCTTGAAAATAAATCCCACACAGTCTAAAAGAGCATTCTTTCTTCTCTGTGCCTGCCCTGCACCTAATTAGTTTATTTTGATTTTGTTTTACTAATACTAGTGGCCTACCAGTGGGGGATCCGGTTTGCTCATATTCACTAGATTTTGTTAGGAAGTCGAATATCCTGTGGCTCTTTCCTTCTCAGGGACCTCTAATCATCTATCTTTTACAGTGAAGCTCCTGGAAATCACAGTGTATCCTTATATTTCACTCTTAACCTCATATTTATTTCTCACTGGAGTGATAATTGGTCCTCTGTTCCTACCATCTTCTTCCCAGAATCTTCATTCTATTTTTTTTCAATACACATGGACCCATGCAACCATGGAAGAACCGGACAAGCTAATGGAGAAGCTGAATTGGATTAACTTAGCAGCCTTTGGGTTTCTCAATAGATAGAAGTTTTGTTGCCTGTCAGCATCACCTGCCTTTGTTGGATACACAGTCTCCTACAGGGTTCCTGCCTTATAATCAAGACCTGCAGATGTTTTTGCTAGTAGTATAAACTTAAGTCTGGATTATTAATAACACATTTTTTTTCACTTTTTAAACCTGTGTAATTCTTACAGGAAAAGAAGGCATTGCGAGAATTTTCTGGATTGGTCTAAATCAGCTGTACTCTGCTAGAGGCTGGGAATGGTCAGACCACAAGCCATTAAACTTTCTCAACTGGGACCCAGGTAACTGCCTGCTTTTCCATTTACAAAGCATAAACTTAAAAAAACAAAAACAAAAAAAACCCTTCCCACTCCCTCGGAGCTTATACAAATTTCAAACTGTCAGAAGAATTTTTTTTCCCTGAACCCTTCTTTATTGTGATTCCATTATAGCCAAGTTGACCCCCACCATGGGCAACAGAGCATTTGTCCCTAATCTTTAGAGTGACCCTGCATTTTTAGATAGGAGCAGAAAGAGCCCCACTCCATGGCCCAGAAACCTTTCTGTGTCCCTGAGAGGACTTGACATGTCCATGACTGACCCATTTGCATTTCATCTGCAGCTTAACTCTAATATGGAAATAATTCAGTTCAGTTGCTTAGTTGTGTCTGACTCTTAGAGACCCCATGGACTGCAGCACACCAGGCTTCCCTGTCCATCACCTACTCCTGGAGCATGCTCAAACTCATGTCCAGGTGATGCCATCCAGTGGAAATAGTTCCTCATTCTCAAACTCCTGAAGTCTTCCACTGCAGCACCCAAGTACTGACAACATAATGGTTATATTTTCATATACAAATAAATATCCTTAAGAGAATTTTATAGAGAATAAAACAAAACCCTAGTTAGTCAAAAGGTCTTCACCCTCTCCAAAAAAGGTTTAGATATCTTTTTAAAAAATAAAATCATAGGCTTCTGATAAATGTAGAATGTAAAAGTTGACACTAACTTCACTACCAAAGTATTCTACATACATATAATAGAAACGAGATAAGTGCAATAAGATACCAATACATTGGCATTTCAGTTAATAGAATTTTCTTAGTAAATAAATTCTCTATTATCTCAGTAAGTAGAATCTTTAAAGATAATTTAATCTTAAAGCCTTAAAGGCATAGCAAAATCACAAATTAGCATTTTTATTGGGTAGGGTAGCAAATTAAGAACTACTGACCACAGGATATGACAGGCAGATTGGTTAGGGGCAGAGGTTTGGTTTTGGGTTTGATTTTTTAAACTAGCTACAACATTATCAGAGTATTTCTACTCCTGTGTCCTATATTTAAGAAGACATAAACACGTGATTGTCTATTGCAGCTTATACATTTCAATGTAGTTAAAAGTTTTAACTATGTCATGAGTTCCAATAAATAAAGAATATAAATTATTTTTTTCTAACCACCACCCTTGCCCTAACCTTCTTCTTTTAACTCTGAAAATCTTGCCATTTCAGATGTGCTGATGACACCTACCATTGGCAGATCAAGCTGTGCGAGAATGGATGCCGATTCGGGTCTGTGGCAGAGTTTTTCCTGCGAGGCTCGACTGCCCTATGTCTGTGAGAAACTGTTAAATAGCACAGTGGAGTTGACAGGTACCTTTCTCACTTCCTCCAACAAAGATCTCAAAATTACTTTTGTGAAATCAAGCAAATCCATTTCAGATACCTGTTTCCCCCTTTCCTTCACCTGATACTGCCGATGCAGGAAGGTATTGGATATTGGCCCTGTGGTTAGATATTATAAACTATACATGAATAAAGCTTTAGCTTGCTATATGCCCATAAGAAGGCAGAGGTATTCTAGATAGGAAATATAGTTCTCTTCACAGGTGGCTGTTCTCTCTTTGGGAGCAGTGGTTCCCCAGACCAAGAGCATCAGCTTTACCTGTACCTGTTAGACATGCAGATTCTTAGGACGTACCCATATTTACTAAATGAGATACTCTGAGGATGGGGATCCCCAGCCTGTGCTTCCAGGGGCTTCCCTGGTGGTCGGGTGGTTAAGAATCTGCTTCCCAATGCAGGAGACACAGTTTTGATCCCTGGTTGGGGAACTGAGATCGCACATGCCATGGAACAGCTAAGCCCACACACCACAACTAGAGAATCTGTGCACTCCAACAAAAGATCCTGTATTACCCAAGGAAGAGCCCACGTGCTGCAACTAAGACCTGCCACAGCCAAATACATAAATAAAATTTTTTTAAGACTCTGGATTAAAAAAAAAAAAAAAAGTTGCTTTGAGAAAAGGAAAAAAGCCTTCCAGGTGATTCTGATACACTCTTAAGTTTGAGAGCCACAGTCTAAGGAGAGGTCTTATATATGACCTGCCCCTATGGAGAGTGAAAAATGATGGACATAGGAATTGCCCTACAATGCCCACCCACCTCTCTGCTTTACCAGGCTGATTCTGACAAATGAGGTAGAAAGGAGAGGTGTATATGGACAAAATATGTGCGCAGAGGTGTTTTTTCCCAGGGAGCTTGGAAGTAAGAGAGACACAGGACAGCTGAAACTTCCAAGATCCAGAAAAGTTTGAGAAGTGTTCAAAAGAATGGAGGATAGAAATATCCTTATTGTCTTGCTGGGGGCCCACCGTATACCCAGTATTTGATTAAATCCTCATTGAGTACTTAAAACTGGGAGAAGAGATTTTAAATTGTCTTGTGCTTTAAAGAATGTTGAGGGAAGAGAATAAAGCATAAAATTTCTTATCATCCAAATAGGAGCATAAAGCTGTTCTTTTAAGATTAAAAAATAATAGGGGAAAATGAACAGTCATCTTCTAAGTTGATTCAAACCAAATTTAGTCCATACAACAGAAGGCATAGCAGAAAGGACAGTACCAATGAAAATAAACCAGGGTGACTGATTATAGATCAAATAAATATCATTTAGTAGCAATTATTAAGTAAATCATGATGTTTCCACATGATTGAACAAATGCATTTATTAGAATAACTGTGCCAGCAGAAAAATACAAAGAGCAGAACAAAATCATATGTTTACTTATTGTAATCTTGTAAAAATATGTATTCACAGAGACAAGGACTATAATATGAAAATAATTATTTTAAGTTCAATTGTGAGTGTTTTCCCCTCTGTTCCTTTATTATAATTGTAAAATATAATAATAATAAGTGCTATTTCAGAACCTTAAAGTTAATCAAGTTATTTTACAAGTGTGAGAAGCTGAACCTGATTTTATCCTTTAGTAAAAAACACACTGTCCACATTTTGAAGATGTGTTTTCTTATAACAAACATTCCAAATGGTCCAAATCCATGAAGCCTGAATAGCTGAACTACTTTCTAGTTCTGTTAAGAGGGGTTGACTTATTCTTTATGGTTTATACCTCACTCTTTTTCTCTAATCTTTTTGACCATCACTTGGCTAAATTTTATTATAGTCAAAGAATCCCTCATTCCATGAGGCCTATAGGACTAGTAGAGGGTAGGAAAGAAGAGGTCCAGAGATGCGCTTTGCTCTTTCCCTCCACTGATGCCATTTCTTGGACGTGAAGTGAATAAATGTCTTATTATGTTCCTTAAATCTCTCCTTGTTTGTTCAGCCATGAGCACAAATGTACATTCCCTCGCTAAGCTGACCATACCTGAAAAGGAAGCTTAACTTTATAATCTCTCAAAGGAAGAGACTAGAGGGGAACATCACAAATCCCATACCCAGGAAGAGATTTGTCAACTACTGACTTACCCCACACTTTTCTTCTGTCTACTAGGACTCAGGGAAATCCTTCTATAAATAGTCTATAGCCAGCCATGTAGCAAATTTGTATCACTCTAAAGTCACATTATTGTCTGAATCCCTGCAGTCACTTTTATGATGCTGTGCACTGCATAAATTCATGTCACTGTACCATCTAAAATCCCGTTCTTCAGTTTTCCAGAAGCCTTATGATTCAGGAAAGAATTTGCAATGTTATTGATTCAAAATAGATGTATCTTTACTGAAATATAAATAGCTTCTTTTCCTCCAGATGTGTGGACATACTCAGATACCCACTGTGATGCTGCAGACTGGGTGCCAAATGATGGCTTTTGCTATCTGCTGGTCAATGAAAGTGATTCCTGGGATAAGGCGCATACGACATGCCAAAACTTCAGCAGTGACCTCATCAGCATTCATTCTTTAGCAGATATGGAGGTAGTTGTCACAAAACTTCATAATGAGGGTAAGTTTTTAAGATATCCTCTTAAAAAGAGGTTTAAAACATTTTAAAGTATCCTTGTTTTCAGACTCTTAGAGAGAATGAAAACCTTACAGTTTGATCCTGTACATCAGTATTATCCAGTAGAATTTTCTGCCGTGATGGAACTGGCAGAAAATCTGTACTGTCATTCAATAACCACCAACCACTTGTGGCTTTTGAACCCTAGAAATGTTGCCAGAGTGACTGGAGAGTTGAATTTTTGCTTTCATTTCATTTTAATTGAGTCACATTTTTAAATAGTTTCATGTAGCAAGCGGCTACCCACCTGACAGTACAACCACTGACTGAATAATTCCCCTCTTCTCATAAGCTAAATGCTATTTAAATTCCTCCCGACACTTAAGTGATGATTACCTCACGCTTATAATTATTTGGAAGCTAAAAAATGAACAAAACACCAGAGAGCCAGTATTAAGATCTCCTCCTCCAATTCACCCATAGTAATAGCACAACTCAGTGACTTCACTTCCACATTTCACTTTCAGATACCTATATTCTGTGCCAGTGTAGTGCCAGTTGTTTTACCTGGCAAAAGCAGTACAGTCATTCAGTGATGAACAATATTCTTATTCTAACTGGAATATCTNCTCAGTGACTTCACTTCCACATTTCACTTTCAGATACCTATATTCTGTGCCAGCGTAGTGCCAGTTGTTTTACCTGGCAAAAGCAGTACAGTCATTCAGTGATGAACAATATTCTTATTCTAACTGGAATATCTATGACTTTCTTAGTAGAATTTCATTATTTCTCATAAAGCAAGGTGTATCTAAACCAGGTTTCAGGTTTCTAACCTAGACTTACAGATCATAGTACAGCTAGCTGTTCCGCCTATGTACCCTGCCTGCATAAGTGACCTGAAAAGCCCTTGTCATCAGGCCAGCCTAACATATCAACATTTTTACAAGCTAATTAAGAATACCACTTTTCTGAATTAAAAGAAAAAGAAATACCATCAAGGCTGCTAACACCCCTTATCAAAATGTAAAAATCAGCAGTAGTTTCCATGTAGAAGTATGTGACTGAGTAACCAAACAAAACATTTTTCTTTTAGATGCAGAAGGGGAAACGTGGACAGGCCTTAGGAATATAAACACACCAGCCCTATTTCAGTGGTCAGATGGTACTGAAGTTACTCTAACTTACTGGGATGAGAATGAGCCACGTGTTCCCTATAATGAGACTCCCAACTGCGTTTCCTATTCAGGAAAGGTAGGAAACCTCCTTGGATTTATTTATATCCTTACTGTTATACCTGATAATCTTATAATAAGGTGACTTTTGTTGGAATATTTCCATTTAAGCTAGGAAAGAAAATAAAAGGTAATTACACTGTAGATTATCTTTCTAGTAACTGCTGAGAAAAGGTAAATAAAGCAATTACTAAAGAAGCAATCCAATTCCTGTCTGAGAGTATCTGCCCTGGTGTGAAAGAGATCAAGAGAATCTCTTGGACCTGAGATTCTTGTGCCAAATGGTTTCTGAGAAGCTTCTTTCTCTCAGTAATATTTAGCAGTTAATGTAACCTGGAAAATCCCATTGTCTCGTGTTCAGGTCAAGTGTTATATTAGTCCCATTTAAGAAGTGAAAAAAATGGTTTTATTAAAAATTAGGCCCAATAAACATCTTACTTCTATAGAATTCATGACTATTTATTGAGCATGCTTCAGTTAAGAGTCCAGGATAAGCAATCATTTTTTAAAAATTTTAATTGGAGGCTAATTACTTTACAATATTGTGGTGGTTTTTGCCATACATTCACATGAATCAGCCATCTGTGAACATGTGTTCCCCATCCTGACCCTCCCTCCCCCCCATCCCTTCCCTTCCCATCCCTCAGGGTCATCCCAGTGCACCAGCCCTGAGCACCCTGTCTCATGTATAGGATAAGCAATCTCAAGCCAAAGGGATGCAAGAATCGCTATATTTTTATCTGTAGCACTTTCCTGTGTGAACTCCTGTTTAGGAGGCTGATTGTATTACCCAAACTTCTAGAGAAACTTAAGTGAAAGCAATAAATTGTAGGGCTGTTTAGAAGTGTTTCACTAGAAAAGATGTTTTTCAGTTCAGTCGCTCAGTCATGTCTGACTCTTTGCAGCCCCATGGACTGCAGCATGCCAGGCTTCCCTGTCCATCAGCAACTCCCAGAGCCTACTCAAACTCATGTCCATCTCATCAGTGATGCCATCCAACCATCTCATCCTCTGTCATCCCCTTCTTCTCCCGCCTTCAATCTTTGCCAGCATCAGGGTCTTTTCCAATGAATTGGTTCTTTGCATCGGTGGCCAAAGTATTGGAGTTTCAACTTTAGCATCAGTGCTTCTAACAAACACTGAGGACTGATCTCCTTTAGGATGGACTGGTTGGGTCTCCTTTCAGTCCAAGGGACTCTCAAGAGTCTTCTCCAACACCACAGTTCAAAAGCACCAACTCTTCAGTGCTCAGCTTTCTTTATAGCCCAACTCTCAAATCCAAACATGACTACTAGAAAAACCATAAATTTGACTAGACAGACCTTTGTTGGCAAAGTAATGTCTCTGCTTTTGAATATGCTGTCTAGGTTGGTCATAACTTGCCTTCCAAGGAGTAAGCGTCTTTTAATTTCATGGCTGCAATCACCATCTGCAGTGATTTTGGAGCCCCCCAAAATAAAGTCTGACACTGTTTCCACTGTTTCCCCATCTATTTCCCATGAAGTGNAACTGTTCTCACAACTGACTACTGGAAAGACCACAGCCTTGACTATACGGACCTTTGTTGGCAAAGTGATGTTTTTGCTTTTTAACACACTGTCTAGGTTTGTCATAGCTTTCCTGCCAAGAAGCAGTTGTCTTCTAATTTTATGGCTGCAGTCACCATCCACAGTGATTTTAGAGCCCAAGAAGAGGAAATCTGTCACTCCTTCCACCTTTTCCCCTTCTATTTGCCATGAAGTGATGGGGCCAAATGCCATGATCTTAGTTTTTTTAACATTGAGTTTTAAGCCAAATTTTTCACTCTCCTCCTTCACCCTCATCAAGAAGCTCTTTAGTTCCTTTTTGCTTTCTGCCATTGGTATCATCTGCATATCTGAGGTTGTTCATGTTTCTTTCAGCAATCTTTGTTCCACCTTGTAATTCATCCAGCCTGGCATTTCACATGATATGCCCTGTGTATAAGTTAAATAAACAAGGTGATAATAAACAGCCTTGTTGTACTCCTTTCTCAATCCTGAACCAGTCAGTTGTTCCATGTCTGGTTCTAACTGTTGCTTCTTGACACATACCAGTTTCTCAGGAGACAGATAAGATGGTCTGGTAGTCCCATCTCTTTAACAGTTTTCCACAGTTTGTTATGATCCACACAGTTAAAGGCTTTAGCATAGTCAATGAAACAGAGGTAGATGTTTTTCTGGAAATTCCCTTGCTTTCTCTATGATCCAGTGAATGTTGGCCATTTGATCTCTGGTTCCTGCCTTTTCTAAACCCAGCTTGGACATCTAGAAGTTCTCTGTTCATGTAATGCTGAAGTCTAGCATGCAAGACTTGGAACATAACTTTACTAGCAGAGGACATGAGTGCAATTGTCCAGTGGCTTGAACATTCTTTAGTATTGCCTTCTTGGGGACTGGGATGAGGATTTACCTTTTCCAGTACTATGGCCATTGCTGGGTTTTCCAAATTTGCTGACATATCGAGTGCAGCACTTTGATAGCACTGCATATAATTAGAAAACTTTAAATGTTAAATATTTTAACAAAACAAATAAACACAAATCCTGCTGAGCTCTAGGATTCTCTCCATTCTTTTCTTAAAAGAGGAAGCTATGTCTATGATGCTGCCTTAGGTGCTGACAGAAACCACAGGAGGAAGTGCAGGTGATCAGCCTCCTTGTTCCCAGTAAGTTATATGATGGGATCAGGACCATGCCTGGGTGAAGAGCAGGACTCAAAGCACTCATTCCCCTATAGGGATCCACTTGCTGCCTACTGTCTCTCTTCAGAAGGTCAGCCTTCCACAGGGGCTAACTGGCCATGCTACCATCCCAGAGAGTCAAGAGCTGGCAAACTTGTTGCAGAAACAAAAGAACCACATGGGGAGAAACACCTTAGTAGAAATCCATCATATAAGTAACTGAGTTTTCTGATTGTTCAGTTCAGTCGCTCAGTCGTGTCCGACTCTTTGAGACCCCATGAATCGCAGCATGCCAGGCCTCCCTGTCCATCACCATCTCTCGGAGTTCACTCAGACTCACGTCCATCGAGTCCATGATGCCATCCAGCCATCTCATCCTCGGTCGTCCCCTTCTCCTCCTGCCCCCAATCCCTCCCAGCATCAGAGTCTTTTCCATTGAGTCAACTCTTCACATGAGGTGGCCAAAGTACTGGAGTTTCAGCTTTAGCATCATTCCTTCCAGGGAAATCCCAGGGTCTGTCTCTTATACACATCTAGATGTGTATAAGAGACAGCTCCTGAGGATCCATGTCCAGTTCTAACTATTGCTTCCCGACTCGCACACAGATTTCTCAGGAGACAGGTCAGGTGATCTGGTATTCCCATCTCTTGAAGAATTTTCCAGTTTGTTATGATCCACACAGTCAAAGGTTTTGGTGTAGTCAATAAAACAAAAGTAGATGTTTTTCTGGAACTCTCTTGCTTTTTCAGTGATCAAACAGACATTGGCAATTTGATCTCTGGTTCCTCTGCCTTTTCTAAATCCAGCTTGAACATCTGGAGATTCACAGTTCATGTACTGTTGAAGCCTGGCTTGGAGAATTTTGAGCATTACTTTACTAGCGTGTGAGATAAGTACAACTGTGCGGTAGTTTGAGCATTCTTCAGCATTGCCTTTCTTTGGGCCTGGAATGAAAACTGACCTTTTCCAGTTCTGTGGCCACTGCTGAGTTTTCCAGATTTGCTGGCATACTGAGTGCAGTACTTCCACAGCATCATCTTAAAAGATGTTTTAAGAAAGGTGTAAAGCTGAATTTAGAAGGGTGTCACATTTAATGCTGTATTTAAAAGGATACACAGGATATCTTTAAAAGAGTATCAAAGGTTGAAATGAGGTCCCACAAGCCACAGTGAAATTGTGGCTTACCTAGATGGCTTCCGGTATTCAAAACTGACCCGTATCACAGCTGACTTTCTAAAATTTCATTCAAAGAAAGCATAGTGACTCAAGCAAAATAAATGTTAAGTAGCATATTTGAAAGAGAAAAATTTGACATCTGGACTGAAGTGGAGCTGGAAAAAAATTTTGATTCTAAAATTCTTAGAGAGCAGTTATTCTGATCACCATCATCTTACATGCGAGGAGACTGAGACAGGGAGGTTAAGTGACCTGCCCCAAAGGTATTAACCCACAGACAAACTTTGGCCGTGTCCTATGGAAGGAGATTAGAACACTGGCAAGTCTTTGTGGGCTGGGTTCTTCTCTCTTCAACTTCTGTATAAGTGTCCTTTAATAGTTTTTATTGTTACACTTATAAGTAAATGTACTGCATCCCCATTGTGACCTTGAGGTGATACTGAAGTAACAGGCTTCCAGTCTTGTTGGGTAGCATTTTCTAGGAGTATGTTCTCAGGTTTAATTGCTAAGTTATATTCATTCTCTCTGCCTCCCTTTCCTTCTTTCCCTCCTCCCCCTCATCCTCCCTGATAGTCATAAGAAAAAATTATCTTGATTTAAAATAAGTCCAATTCTAAATATATGGAAAATAATTTCTCCTGTCAAAGAAATGATTTTCTGTTTTTTAAAAGCTTGGTCAGTGGAAGGTCCAATCATGTGAAGAAAAACTTAAATATGTGTGTAAGAAAAAGGGAGAAAAATTGAATGACACAAGATCTGATAAGATGTGTCCTCCAGATGAGGTATGTAAAATGCCTGTGTAACTTTTTCTCAGCAATATTACACCTTTTTGGTTAGAGATGGTAACTGAACTTACACAGTTTAAACTTGGAAAACAGAAGAAATTACTAGCTTCTGTTCATTTACATTAGACCAAGCCAGAAGGCAGTGAATCACAGTATATCAGCATTCCTACAGAAGAGAAAAAAAAAAAAGAGTTATAGGAAAAAGAATTACCTATTCATGAATTTTTATCAGAATATATGTGATTCCTCTTCTCAATGCTGTTTTTTTTACTTCTTCTACTCATATTATTCTTGTTCAAAAATAATTGAGCTAACAACTGTTATATTCTTAAAATGAGCTAGGCATTGTGCTGTGCTAGGTCGCCTCAGTTGTGTCCGACTCTTTACAACCTCATGGACTGTAGTCCACCAGGCTTATCTGTCCATAGGATTCTCTAGGCAAGAATACTGGAGTGGGTTGCCATGCCTTCCACCAGGGGACCTTCCCAACCCAGGGATCGAACCCACATCTCTGGCATTGGCAGGCAGGTTTTATTTTTACTACTAGCGCCACCTGGGAAGCCCGAGAAAGACACTGGGGGTAAAGAAAATTAAGACATACCTTCTGTCTGACACGGGATCACAAGCTTATGGAGGTTATCCACGAAATTATATCCCACCCTCATCATGTGTATGAATTCCCTGGCCGTGTCCTTAATTTCCATTAGCTGTAAGATGTTAACCTGTGTAGCAGAACCTTGCTTGTCACCAATTCTTAAAGACAGTGTGATGATATTTTTCCTCTGATTTAGGGCTGGAAGAGACATGGAGAGACCTGTTACAAGATTTACAAGGATGAGGTCCCCTTTGGGACCAACTGCAATCTGACTATAACTAGCAGGTGTGACCATCAGTAAACACGTACTAGTGAACTTTTAACTCTGGGCTCCTTTGCCAAATAATCTTCCTTAAAAACAAAGTTCATCTTCAATTTATATAGTAATTCTGTCACTGTAAAAACACCTACTGATCTGACTTTCATTTTATAGATTTGAGCAAGAATACCTGAATGATATGATTAAAAAGCATACCGTGTCTCCAGAAAAATACTTCTGGACTGGCCTGAGAGATACGGATGCAAAAGGGGAGTATAGCTGGGCAAGTGTTGGTGGAGTAAAGCGGGCTGTAACCTTTTCCAATTGGAATTTTTTTGAACCAGGTAGGTGCCTTAGCCTTTAAAGTAGTAGAATTCGGTGATGTGGGAGACAGCTTTCCTCCCAGATCTATTCTTCACTTACCTTTGAAATGTGAAGGAGATGATGATCATCTGGACTATAGATGATCTTTCTATAGAACCGTAAATAGAAGCTGTGACCATGCCTCCCCTATGAAGTCCTCAGGGATTACCCAGTAAAAGCTGGAAAATTTGGTTCTCAGAAACCGCTGTCTAATGGCACAGAACTAGAACTGTCAGTGTGAGTTTAGCATCTTTTCCATATAACTCTCAAACAGAACCTGAAAGTCTCATCATGAGCACTTTACATTTTCACCTCTCTGCGTCTTAACTTCTTTCTCCAAAGTTGAATTGTGTTTATTTCTTTTCTTCTCAAGGGGTGGTAATTAAGGAGGCCATGAATTATTTATTCTGAAAGTTAGTTTATCCTTCTTTAGCCTACAGCATTGGCCATAATGAGCCATAAAATCAGGACATTTGAGCCTCAGAATTCCCTTTGGATTTAGGAATTGAGGAAACAGGGGCTTAGAAAGATGATTTACTTGACAAAGGTGACCTGATTATTGAACTGCTAAAATCCTGATCTGATTTCTAAACCAATGCTTTTTAAAGGATTTTGACTTTATTTGAGAGAGCAGTTATGAAGCATTTGACTTTTCTTCCTTTGAATTATTTATATTTTCTTATGGGCTTCCCTGGTGGCTCAGAGGTTAAAGCGTCTGCCTCCAATGTGGGAGACCTGGGTTCGATCCCTGGGTCGGGAAGATCCCCTGGAGAAGGAAATGGCAACCCACTCCAGTACTCTTGCCTGGAGAATCCCATGGACGGAGGAGCCTAGTAGGCTACAGTCCACGGGGTCGCAAAGAGTCGGACACGACTGAGCAACTTCACCTTCACCTTCAATATACAAAACACATGCTTTCTTTTATTGACACTGTTATATTTTAGAGTCAGTGTCAAATTCTTCCTGGATAAGCCTCATTGGTTGAAAGGGTGTTCAGGAAGTAAGCTATAATGGCTGTTCTCTCAGTCTGTAGCCAGGAAGACTGTCTGTAAGTCCTCTTTATCTTCTCACTCCCAGATTCAGCCAGTTTGGTCTGTACTGGGCAAGCCATGGCAGAGGGTAGACTAGGGGAAGATAGCACACCCACCCAGGTGTGTTGTTTTTCCCAGTTTTTTCCAGTTCCTTGTTCCTCTTGCTGCCCCTGCGTCATGAGACCTGAGACTGTAGGGCTTCTCTGTGTGATGGAATGGAAGTCATCCTCATTACTTTGCAGTGTATGCTCTTCCTGTCCTTTGCCCATTGTAAGCAGTGTGAAGTCATGGAAAAGGGAGCGTGGTATTTTGTTAGCAAATTTGGGTTCCAGTTCCGACTTCACCATTCACTAACTACGATTGTGGGCAAGTCACTCATTTTTCATCTGGAGATGGATCTGACAATTCAAACTATCTTTTAATGTTGTAGTGAGTAAATACAATTCTGGCTGACATAAATAATAAACAGATGAGTGTTACCACACACCTCCTTTAATCTTTATTGAACCAGCTCTTCCTTTGGATTTGAATCTGGGACTGTTTTGTTTTGAGGGTTACTAAGTTTCTCAAAAACTGTTGGAAGTTGTTAGGTGAATACAAACAATTTAGCTTATACAGAGCATCGTGGTGGTTTAGGGTTCAGCTCTGCACACACACTAGTCAACCATTTACTCACATGTGACCTTGGACACATCACTAATCCTCACTGTACCTCAGTTTGACAATAGAATCCTCTCTATGTGAGGATCAATTCATTTAATCCTCTTAGAATAGTACCCGGCAAGTAGTAAGCATATCTCTGTATTACTGTCGTCATTATTATTGTGAAAGTACACTTATTTCCTCCATTTTCTTTCCTATACTCTTCTGCCGTCTTGAGTCAAATGAGGAGTGTAGGGACTAGAAAGTGTTTGTACTTAAATGTTCTAATGTAACTTTCAGTTAAACTTTTCCATTCAACCCCAGCTTCTCCAGGAGGGTGTGTGGTTATGGCTACTGGAAAGTCTCTTGGAAAGTGGGAGGTAAAAGACTGCAGAAGTTTCAGGGCACTTTCAATTTGCAAGAAAATAAGTGGACACTCTGAGCCGGAAAAAGCAGCCCCCAAGCCTGAAGACCCCTGTCCTGAAGGCTGGCACAGTTTCCCCTCAGGTCTTTCTTGTTATAAGGTAAAGTAATATTCTCATTCAGTCCCTCAGTGAAGTCATCTCTCTCCTATCCTAGTCCATGTCCTTGCACAAACTCTGCTTCTCCGCAGACACATACATCACCTGCCAAAGTGTGTAAGAGCAGAGAGTCCTTGTCAGAGTATCAGTGAACTTCTGTGTCAAAAAGCCCGTTTCCACGTGCACTCACGTGCTACCCAAGGAGCAGGGCCAGAGCCAGAATGGCTCTTTCCTAGGGTTCTTTTGTTTTGGAAAGTTGGATGAGCTACATGCCATGGTGATACTTTGCTTATGATTCTCATATCCCTCTAATTATTGTTGTCAAGTGAAGAGTTCTGTCACTTCTTACAAGTCAAAGAATTTGTTTTAGAATTCGTATCAGCCAACTGTCCCCACAAAGAAATTATTTCATAATTTCATACTATCTCAAAGTTCAGTGGCTATGACAACACTTAGTCTCATGTTCACAGATCTCTGGGTCAGATAGAGTTTGAATGATTGGACTTGGGCTTTAATAGTCAGCTCTGCTTTCAGCTATGGGTCCGCTGTGCTGGCCTCCAGGCTATCAGTTGGGGTCTGCGCCTCTTCAAACTAGGGTCAGGCCACAGGAGGAGCAGCTAGCAGGGGCTTGTTGTTCTCATACTGAATTACTGGAGCCGGAAATGCAAGCTTAATCCAGGTCGGCATATTTTAGGCTTCTGCTCACTTTACCTTCACTGCTATCCCAGCAATCACAGCAAGTCACATGGCTGAGCCCCAGGTCAAGGCACAGGGACATATCCTTCACCCATCAGGAAGCCGTGATGGCAAGAGTGTATAACTATTATCACAGGGACTGAAAAATCAGCACCAGTAATTCAACCTACCATGGTGTCATCTGCTCTGCTTCTACTTTTGAAATGACTGTGGTTCATTTGGCATAAAATCAGTCATCACAAACCAAAGGAACAGTCCCAAGTGGCAAGTTTTGTTTTGCCATCTTCTGTAAATGTCCGCACACCAGTGCAGTCTGCCCTTTGATTCTTCTTCACCAAAAGGAGTCCTGTACTTGTTCAGGTCTCAGTGTATTATGTTCAGAATTTGCCGTTAGCACATTTCTTTGCAGAAATCTACTCCCAGAGCATTCATGCGTATTCTTTATAACCTTACTTCATTTTATCTCTCAGGATTCTTGGAATGTGGTAGGATGTGGTGTCATGTCAGAGCAGTTCCCCAGCCTGGCTAAGGAAGGTTATCCCTCCAGTGACAGTGACTGGTGCCTGTGCTGGCCTCTGGCCAACACTTCGAGCAGGACCTGTCTGTGTCACAGTGTCTGTGCCTTTACCTCAGTCTACTGCACTTCTAAGAATCCGTTTCAGAGACCCACATGTTCAACTGTGTTTGACTTTAAAGTTATAAATACTTTATGATAATATAAGAAAACAAATTAACATTATATTTTGTTAAGCTATTTCATAGAGAAAGAATTGTAAGAAAGAGAAACTGGGAAGAAGCTGAGCGATTCTGCCAAGCGCTTGGAGGACACCTTCCTAGCTTCAGTCACATGGATGAAATAAAGGAGTTTCTTCACTTTTTAACGAAACAGTTCAGGTAATGTTCAGGCAGCAGTTCTGATCTTTTCGAGTGAGATCTTCTATCCTAAATTTGACATCCTCTACGTAACCCCCTGGAGAAGGAAATGGCAACCCACTCACTCCAGTATTCTTGCCTGGAAAATCCCATGGACAAAGGAGCCTGGCGGGCTACAGTCCATGGGATCTGTGAAAGAGTAGGTACATGACTTAGCAACTAAACAACAGGTATTCAGAATTGACATGTTTTATTATCTAAAGGATCATTCAGTATTTTAACAGTCATTCAACATCAAGCATTCTTACGTGCAAGATGCTATGAGAGATCAGAGCATAGCGGGACAGAGTCACCACCCTTTGTGTAGTGTAATAAACTCCAACAGTGGGGGTAATAACAATATGGTGGAAAAATCTAGAACATAGATAAGGAGAGGCCATGGGAATTTAGAGCAGGGAGGAAGTGTTTCTGGGTGGTACAACTGGAGAAAATATTACGAAGAAGGATGGTTCTTAGAAAGTAAGGCAGGGGCTTCCGTGGTGGCCCAGTGGTAAAGAATCCGCCTGATCCTGAGAAAGTGCCACATTCCGGGGGCAGTTAAGCCTGTGTGCCACAGCTATTTAGCCAGTGCTCTGGAACCAGGAGCTGCAACTACTGACACTATGTGCCACAACCAGCAGAGCCTGTGCTCCACCGCAAGAGAAGCCGCTGCAGTGAGAAGCCCACACACTGCAACTTGAGCAGCCCAGCCCTGCTCACCACCACTAGAGAGGAGCCCAGGTAGCGAGGAAGACCCCGCACTGCCAGAAATAAACCAATGAGTGTAATTGGTTTTTTAAAAAGGGACTATTTGAAGGATAAGATGGGAGAAGGGGGCAGGGAAAACAGAACATAAGCAAAGGAACTGAGACCAGAGTATGCAGATACGGTGAAGGAAAAGTGAGCCTACAGCATCGCTAGAAAGTGGAATTTGTATATGAAATTGAAATGTCCTTTCTTGCTAGGGAAGGAGTTTAATCTTAAGTCAATAAGCAAAAAGCATTCAAACAAAAACACAGTGTGTGAGAGAGAGAGACAGACAGACACGGAATAGATGCAAAATAATTAATTCTAAAGCTATTGCAACCCCTCTGGTAGAAAACTATATTGAAGATAGGCAGTAAGCTGGGACAATAAAGGAAGTAGTCTGAGATGTTACAAAGATGGAGTCAATAAGCCACTGTAATTTTGATGTTATGTAGGGGGATTCCTGAATGGTTTTCCTGATGTCTTCAAAGATAATGTGGAGAAATATGGGCCAAGTGTTGGTATCATAGGAGGAAATTTTTTCTGAAGCTCTGGAGCAGTCATGAGTATGAAGGCCTTTTACTTCATGATTTATTTTTTCCCCCTCTTTGAACTGAAAAGAAGACTGAAATTTATAAATCTAGTATTCAGGGTATACCAGGTAAAATTATGGAAAAGAATCACTAAGATATAAGAATATATCTTAGTGAATACTTTCCTGATCATTTTGACTCAAAAAAGAAAAAAAAAACAACAAAAGTAAAACAGGTACCAAAACACAAAGAAAATCCAATTAGCCACCTTCTCTAGGACATTAAATATAAGAAGGCATTTTAAAAATTGAGATCTAAAAAGTTTTGAGGTAGTAAATGTTTGATTGTGTTGATTTTAGTTCCCAATTTAGTGGATTTTTCGTTTGTGAAGATAGTAATTGATACTATTTATGCTCTCTACGGAGAAGGCAATGGCACCCCACTCCAGCACTCTTGCCTGGAAAATCCCATGGACGGAGGAGCCTGGTAGGCTGCAGTCCATGGGGTCGCGAAGAGTTGGACACAACTGAGCGACTTCACTTTCACTTTTCACTTTCATGCATTGGAGAAGGAAATAGCAACCCACTCCAGTGTTCTTGCCTGGAGAATCCCAGGGATGGGGGAGCCCTGGTGGGCTGCCGTCTGTGGGGTCGCACGGAGTCGGACACGACTGAAGCGACTTAGCAGCAGCAGCAGCATGCTCTCTACTTGAAAAAATGAGGTCTTCCCTTGTAGCTCAGTCAGTAAAGTCTGGCTGCAATGCAGGAGACATGGGTTTGATCCCTGGGTTGGGAAGATCCCCTAGAGCAGAAAATGGCAACCCACTCTGGTATTCTTGCCTGGGGAATCCCATGGACAGAGGAGCCTGGCAGGCTACAGTTTATGGGGTTGCAAGAGTTGGACATGACTGAGCGACTAAGTGCACTTGAAAAAAATTTCAAAGACATATTCCAGTTGAGAGGTGAATAAAAGAATTAGGAGGAAGAATACAGAACATAAAAACAGCTCCAGTCTAAATAATGCAATCTATGTAACTGAAAAATTATCTTAAATTACCCTAATTTCTGGAAGAGAAACAATAATATTTTAATAAAACCAGTATTAACTCTGCTTAATACTAGAGTTTACAACTCTGTTTATAAATAAAAACTGGAATGTAAAGAGATGAAATGGTTTTAAAAAATTAAAGCATAATAAATACCTCATTTTACCTGGAAATTATATTTAGAAACACAGATTTTATATATTTTTAAAACTGTAAAGAGTATATTATCCACCGAATATTTAATGGGTGAAAAGGCCCATACAGCAAATTATAAAGGAATAAAATAACAAAGCATAAAGTCCAGTGTAATATTTAAAATGGATAACCAAGGACCTGCTGTGTAGCACAGGGAATGCTGCTCAGTCTTAGGTGGCAGCCTGGTTGGGAGGGGAGTTTGGGGGGAAATGAATACATGTATATGCATGGCTGAGTCCCTTTGTGGTTCACCTGAAACTCACAGCATTGTTGATCAGCTGTACCCCTAAAATGTTTTAAAAAGAAAACAGAAAGCACAAAGAAACAACAGATTACCACAATCTTTTCAGAGATAGGGACCATATTGTATTTATATTCATCCTAGCCTCTGATATACTGCCATATTAAACAGACCGTAGTGTCTGCTTAATACATGCTCTGTTAATGAGAGATCATTTGTTCATGCTATACTTAGGCAACATATTCTAAAACCTATTTAATATTATAACCATGGCTTGAAGAAAAGGAAGGAAGCAAGCCCATTTATATCAGAAAGTGATTCTAAAGCTTATTCCTTGAACACCTTTAGCTTTTTATTGCAGAGATTGATCTTTCTCAGCAAGATGTCCATTGTCCAAATTGTGTTTTGCCTGCCAAGGAGTGAAGTCAGATTACTGCTCTGCTTCTCACAATCCGAGTTCCACATCTCTGTTTGTATTTCAGTGAAAAGGCTTCAGGGCGCACCAAATCATTGAGGCTCCAAGATCTTTGCAACTCTTAACAGCAGCCCACCAGGGAAAGCCATTGTAAAACAAAAATAGCTTTAGGATTAGGGAAGAAAGCTTTGTTTGCAGATCTATTGCTGTTGTGTACGCTACCTCCAGTGAAGTGGCATGAATGGATTTGGATGTAAATCTAAGGCTTTACAGACTAAGCACCCCCCTTCAAATTGTGTTTATTAGCAGTTATTGCTCAGGTACTGTTTTCCTTAGGAACCAGATACAGCAGGAAATTTGACTGCGAGTTAGAAATTTTACCACAGATACACATATTAACCTTTCATGCAATGTCTTCTTCACCTCATAGCCTTAGTACTTGGAGTGGAAGAATTTATATATAGAGAGAAATTTTCAGTTTGATTTAATTCCTCAGTTACCCATTTCTTCCTACGTTTTTTTTTTTTTTAATCTACATTAGAGGTGTGCAATGATTAATGTGATTTCCAATTTTCTTCTTCTCTTTATCTGCCTAATAAATCAGGCCAAAGCAGAAATAGGTTACAAATGAGGAAATATTTTTCACCTCTTAACACACCAAAAAAAAAAAAAAGTATACTACATTTTAGAGAGTATTTTCAAGAAAAGTTAGCAGTGGAGAAATTTTTTATTGGTTATTTCTTTTCTGTTTAAACTGAAAGTCTCTCCCTGGCTAGAGCATACATTAAATTGAGGGAAAGGAATCACTGACAATGTATGTCCCTGTGTGTTGTTGTGTACATTCTTCCTTGGAATTCCTATTGTTTCTCCTCTTGGCCAATCTGAATACTGATACGCGGTAAACATTCAGATTATGACTCAAAAGAGACAATAGCTATTCTTTGAAGACTGTCTTTTGTTCTACTAATGTTATAAAATGTTTCCTGACTTCCTACAGTTCACAATGGCCTCTCCTTTTTTTCAAATTTTTATATTACTTAAAATATATGCAAATTTTTATCATTTAATGCTTTTTCAAAAATGGCCTTATATTTTCTCTGTTCATATACATCTTGTTTCCCTGACCAGTTTATATGCCACTTGAGGGTAGATATTATGTCTTGTACATTTCTGTATCATCATTGCAATCCATATATTCTGCTGAGCTTGAAAATAGAGATTAATTTTGGATTTGGATTCTACTCCTTTTCTAATATTTGTTCTGTTTATATTTAATATTTTATATGTATTATTTTGCATCTATAATTTTTACTCATGTACTGATGGTACATGATATATACAATCAAAAGTTTAAATTATACAGAAAGTAACCAGTGTCACTCCCCCAAAATCCATGGAAAACAATCTACTTATTAAGGCCTAAGAAGTATACTACATTTTAGAGAGTATTTTCAAGAAAAGTTAGCAGTGGAGAAATTTTTTATTGGTTATTTCTTTTCTGTTTATACTGGAAGTCTCTCCCTGGCTAGAGCATACATTAAATTGAGGGAAAGAAATCACTGACAATGTATGTCCCTGTCTCTGTGTGTCGTGTACATTCTTCCTTGGAATTCCTATTGTTTCTCCTCTCGGCCAATCTGAATACTGACACGCGGTAAACATTCAGATTATGACTCAAAAGAGACAATAACTATTCTTTGAAGACTGTCTTTTGTTCTACTGATGTTATAAAATGTTTCCTGACTTCTTACAGTTCACAATGACCTCTCCTTTTTTTCAAATTTTTATATTTCTTAAAATATATGCAAATTTTTATCATGTGATGCTTTTTCAAAAATGGCCTTATAGTTTCTCTGTTCATCTACATCTTGTTTCCCTGACCAGTTTATATGCCACTTGAGGGTAGATATTATGTCTTGTACATTTCTGTATCATCATTGCACATAGCTCAATGATTTGTACATTAAAGTATAACAGTTATGAGTGTTAAATGTATTCACTTAAGTGATTGCTTACTTTTATTGTTCTAGTATAACCCATGGAGTTTGGTGTTTAGAAAATACTTAAATGCTTTTCTTACTTTAACTTAGTGGGCACTGGGAATTAATTTTTTAAAAATCTTGTTTAATAAAAGGTTAGCTAAGTGGTTTGTTCTGCACTTTAAGGAAAAGATATTTGATAGTTATAGAAAAACTGTTGTTGTTTTTGTTTGTTTGTTTGTTTTTGGCCTTACCCCATGGCATATGGGTCCTTAGTTCCTGACCAGGAATGGAAACCACGCACTCTGCATTCGAAGTGCAGAGTGGTAACCACTGAACCACCAGGAAGTCCTGCTACTGTTGTTTTGCATCTGAAAACATTATCTCATATTGAAGCTCTGCAGTAAAAGTTTTAAAATGATCATATACTCTTTTTTTTTACTGTTAAGTTCTTCAAAGCAGAATTTTTGCCTTTCATATGAAGAAAATAACATAAAATTTAGTTTTAAAAAGAATGGTACTTTTTTGATGGCTACGCCACAGTTACGGTTCAATTTCATTTCAGAAGACTTCTTTATATAGCTTGAAACTGTGTCTCTCAGTTAGTGACAAGGTTTTCTGAATAAACTTAACCTGTGTTAAACATTTTAGACATGTAAATGTTAAATGTTTTTGCCAAATGCTGTGTTCATCTTTTCTTAACACTTCCTTTTTACATAGTGACCAGCGTTGGCTTTGGATAGGTTTAAATAAAAGGAGCCCCGATTTACAAGGATCCTGGCAATGGAGTGATCATACACCAGTAAGTTTAATCTTTCTTGTGTGGGATAATATGGAAAGAATATTTGTTTCAGTAACAAGTAAGTTGATTGTTAATTAATATAGTCATACAACCATGAAGATTATGTAGATGTATCTTTATTGAAGTGGAAATAGATTCACATATATAAAGTAGGGAAAGGATGTTACTAATTTCACTTTTACTTAAAAAAATAACCATATGTATAGTCTCTATATGTAGCCCCAAAGCATAAAACTATAGATATATAAATATAGCAGTCATTTGGGGGTAATAAAAGTGATTTTTTTCTTTTTCTTTGTATTTTTTCCTTTTTCATAATGAAAAGCTTTTATTTTTATTATCTGAAAGTAATGAGTTATGTTAAAAAAAAAAACCTTTATTGAAGGAACAATTTGGGAGAACCTTAAAAAGTCCTTAAATCTTATTTCAAATGTTTACATTATCCTAAGGCTGTCTCTTATACACATCTAGATGTGTATAAGAGACAGGGAGAGGCCNTAATGAAAAGCTTTTATTTTTATTATCTGAAAGTAATGAGTTATGTTAAAAAAAAAAACCTTTATTGAAGGAACAATTTGGGAGAACCTTAAAAAGTCCTTAAATCTTATTTCAAATGTTTACATTATCCTAAGGAGAGGAGTGTTAGTCTCTAGCTAACACTTAGAGAAACAAATTATTCTCAAATATTGAATATTTGCTCCACATTTCTGTTGTGTCAAATCACTGTGTTTTCTTTCTAAATGTAGAATTCCTTGACTTCATTTTCTAATTGGAGCATATCTGAGAATAGTTAATCAACTAGCATTTTCAACACATGCAAAAAAAGAAGAAGTATTTTGCAAGCCCCTGATTCTTTGTGATCCAACTGTGAACTTAATACACAATTAACCTCCACTTCTGAAACTGTGGCTGTCTTTGTTTGGAAACAATGACATCATGACATTTTATAAGTCCTCTTCATGATTTAGCATCCTGACATAAAAAAAGAAATGAAAAAGTTTTCCTCCCTTGGCGTATGAACGCACTTGAGTTATTAAAGCTGCCTAAATTACATCTAAATTGCAAATATTTATACATCAGTCTTAAATTCTCAAGCCTCTCTTGTCTTTTAAGGTGTCTACTATTATCACGGCAAATGAGTTTCAGCAGGATTATGATATCAGAGACTGTGCTGCTGTCAAGGTCAGTACAATGCTAGAAAGTCTGCATATATAAAAAAATAAATCTGGCAGTACATGCAATCAAGCAACAGACCATGGAGTACCTTTTGTGTGTGGAACATGATATTAGGTGCAGTCGGAGGTTAAAAGTACACTCGTGGCCCAGCCCTCAAGCAACCTAACTTACACTTAACGTGAGAAGATAAAATTCATATTCAAGAAAGATGACTCTTGTTACTATGCAGTAATTAGCTCCAAAGGAGTGGGTTAAAGAAGGAAATTCAGAAGAAAGTAATTTCTATGGTGGTGTTTCCAAAGAGAAGTGAAGTGAAAGTCACTCAGTTGTGTCCGACTCTTTGCGACCCCATGGACTACACAGTCCATGGAATTCTCCAGGCCATTTTCTGTGGGAGCTGCCTATAGAGCAGTGTTCCCAAGCCTCTGGGATCTAATGCCTGATGATCTGAGGTGGAGCTGATGTAATAATAATAGAAATAAAGTATAGAATAAATGTAATGCATTTGAATCATCCCCAAACCACCTCTCTACCCCCACCCCCAAGTCTGAGGAAAAATTGTCTTCCATGAAATCAGTCATTGGTGCCAAAAATGTTGGGGACCACCCCTATAGAGTAAATGCAGATGGCAAGTGATCTTTGATCATCTTCGGGTTGTACTGTTGATTGTGTAAAGAAGATAAAATATTTAATGCTTACTTTGTGTGTGTGTTAGCTGTTCAGTCAAGTCCGACTCTTTGTGACCCCATGGACTGTAGCCCACCAGGCTCCTCTGTCTATGGAATTCTTCAGGCAAGAATACTAGAGAGGGTTGCAATTCCCTTCTCCAGGGGATCTTCCCAACCCAGGGATCGAACTCAAGTCTCTGTTTTACAGGCAGAATCTTTACCATCTGAGCTACAAGAGAAGCCCAGTGCTTACTTTAGGGAAACACAAAATTCTGCATAAATTCTTCAGGCCTAAATAATCTACAAAGTTTAGAAAGAAATGAAATATGAGGAAACAAACTTGACCTCTTTATTTTAGCTGTCTTTTTTAATAATGTATTTGGCAACTATCTAGACCTTGTGATTTAGAAATCCAACACTCAAGAAGTATGATACATTTGTAAGTCTGTAAGAAATCTCTGATTAGTTGAAGACAAACTGAAAAATCATTTTTTAGCTGCTAAATTCAAACTGGACTTAATCATCTCCACTTGATTTATCTTAACTCTACAAATTGGTGATCTTTCATTTTGAAAGAAAACTCTGTAACAATAAACAACTGAAAGTTGAAAGGCTTGAGGCTGGCAAGATGAAAAATGTACTTATTAATGTTAAAATATGAGGGAATGTTGAACAGAGGAAATAAATGAAAAAAATTATTTTATTAAAAAGTGGGAAGTTAAAATTAAGTTTGTTTCTGCCTTGGATTCACTAGGAAATATTTTTAAATGCAAACTCACTATATTTCCCAGCAGTCTTATAACTGTACAATCCATATATTCTGCTGAGCTTGAAAATAGAGATTAATTTTGGATTTGGATTCTACTCCTTTTCTAATATGTGTTCTGTTTATATTTAATATTTTTGTATGTATTATTTTGCATCTATAATTTTTACTCATGTACTGATGGTACATGATATATACAATCAAAAGTTTAAATTATACAGAAAGTAACTAGTGTCACTCCCCCAAAATCCATGGAAAACGACCTACTTATTAAGGCCTAAGAAGTATACTACCTCAGACCAGCTGGCTCAGAGGTTAAAGCGTCTGCCTCCAATGCGGGAGACCCAGGTTCGATCCCTGGGTTGGGAAGATCCCCTGGAGANTTGTGGTGGTTTCTCTTGTTAGAGAGCACAGGATCTAGGTACACAGGCTTCAGTATTGTGGCTCACAGGCTCTAGAGCACTGACTCAGTAGTTGTGGCACGTGGGCTTAGTTGCCCCTTAGCATGTGGAATCTTCCTGGACCAGGAATCGAACCTGTGTTCAATTCTTAATCAGTGGGCCACCAGGAAAATCTGATTTCATTCGTTTTTCATTCTGTAGGTAGTATGTCCAAGCAGTCTGTGATACTCTGGGGGTGGGGGTGCGGGGGGTCACCAATGACAAAATATAAAATAGTTGTGCCTTCACAGAACTTATAAGCTAGTAGAAGATAAAGACAATAGACAAGCAATTACAGGGACTGTGACAAAGTGTAAGTTTTATGCAAGAACAAAAGTGTTACAGGAGAGTAATGCTGCTGGCGATGGTGACGATGGTAGTGATGATGCAGCAGCTAACATTTGTTAGCTCCTGAGCCAGGCACAGTCATGTCACATCTGTTATCACACTTGATATTAAACAACCTTATGAGGTAGGTGGCTTCCGTCGTGGCTCAGACAGTAAAGACTGCAATGTGGAAGACCTGGGTTTGATCCCAAAGTGGGGAATATCCCCTGGAGAAGGGAATAGCTACCCACTCCAGTATTCTTGTCTGGAGAATCCCATGGACAGAGGAGCCTAGCGGGCTCTATATAGTCCATGCAGTCACAAAGAGTTGGACATGACTGAGCGACTAAAACACACACACACACACACACACACACACACATATGAGGTAGTTACTGTTACTATATCCAGCTCATGAGGAAGAAATGTGAATTCTGAGTAACTTGCATGATTACAGAACTGAAATTTAAACCCAGATGTCTGAGTCTACTATGCTCTATGACCTATATAGAAACAGTCAGAAGGGGATCTTTGTTTATGGAGAAAATAGTAGTACACTTTGCTTTAACTGATGTTTTGAATCCAAGCTTGCAGTATGAAATATCCTGTGGTAAGTTAGAATCAAGAAACTGGAGTTGAAGGAAAAATGTCCACTGAAAAAGAGTTTCCTTGTTGCCCAGTGGTTAGAGTTCTTGGCTTTCACTGCCATGGTTTGTGTTCAATCCCTGGTCAGGGAACTGAGCTCTTGCAAGCCATGCGCTGTGGCCAAAGAAAGCACAGAAGTCCAAGAAGCGGATTTAGGCTGATTGCTGCTGCTGCTGCTGCTGCTTCTAAGTCGCTTCAGTTGTGTCTGGCTCTGTGCGACCCCACAGACAGCAGCCCACCAGGCTCCCCTATCCCTGGGATTCTCCAGGCAAGAACACTGGAATGGGTTGCCATTTCCTTTAAAATGTAAGAGGGTGAAGAGGGAAGAGGCATCTAGGAAACATCTTTGCTATATAAGCCCAAGAAAGAGATTCAAGAATATGATTGACTAGAAATGTTACAAGAACGTTGAGACAAAGTACTGAGAGGTCCCTTGGAAACCACTGTTTCAAAGGAACTGTTTTTAGTAAAACACTCTGTAGTATCATGCCATTTTTATAGAATTCCCGATTTAACACATGAAAGAATGAAAATTCAATGGAAGTTTGTGAAGTTTCTAGAACTCTCATACAATAAACTATGTTTGATGTAAATTGAGTCCCTATATGTGAAGAAATTGGAAAAACCTACCAAAAAACCAAATAGAAGAGACTGATCAGGAACAAGGCCAACTACGGCAGTGTCTGGAAGGAAAATCTTACCTCACCTACCGCAGTACCCTCTAGAATCTTGCCCTTAAGAGAAAACAGTCCAAGTCTTCCTTAGTGGTCCAGTGGTTGAGAATCCACCTGCCAGTGCAGGGGCTGTGGGTTTGATTCCTGGTCTGGGAAGATTCCACATACTGCAAGGCACCTAGGCCTATGTGCCACAGCTACTGAAACCCAGCTCTACATGCTCCAGAGCCCTCAAGCCACAGCTGCTGAAGCCCACGTGCTGCAACTACGGAAGCCCCCACGCCTAGAGCCTGTGCTCTACACTAAGAGAAGCCACCACAATGAGAAGCCCACACACCGCAGCAAAGGGTAACCCCCGCTCACTGCAACTAGAGAAAGCCCGCAAGTGTGCATCAGCAAAGACCCAGCGCAGTCCCCAAATAAATAAATACAGAAATAATTTTTTTCAAAAGAGACAAAACAGTCCAAAACCTGGTGGATGCTCCTACCAGATCTTGTCCTCCCCTTACCTTTCCCTGTTGCTTGCTGGCTGGAAATTGTAGAGAGCCATCACTGGACTCCTCTGTCCATGGAATTCTCCAGGCAAGAATACTACAGTGGGTAGCCATTCCTTTCTCCAGGAGATCTTCCCTACCCAGAGATTGAACCCAGGTCTCCTGCATTGCAGGCAGATTCTTTACTAACTGAGCCACCAGGGAAGCCCCTTAGATCACACAGAGGAGGGCAATACCCCAGGTACACAAACCAACACCAAAGAACAAACTTGGGCCCCTGATGCCCAACTTTTATGCCACTTTTCACAGCTCCACTATGATCACAGCCTGGTGTTTAGAAATCACTGAACCAAATATTCTCTAGCTTGGTCCTCACAAAATTTAAAGTTGTAAGATTCTGTTATTTCATATCAATAAAAACAGAAACAAACAAACAGTAGTTTGCATTTTGGACATAAACATGACCCTATGTTATATTTCCCTTATCAGTACCTCTGAAGGCTCTTGCTTAATACAGTTTAAATTTTACTGCTTACACACTGCATTCTTTCCTGTGTTCATTTATAAACATATATCTTAGGTTCTAGAGCTAAAGTAGAATTAAAGACCATACAACATACAGTTTAGTGTTGTAAAAGGGCTGCATCAACTTGGAAATATTCTACAATCCTCTTCCTCCTTTAGGTCATTCAAAGGCCATGGCGAAGAAGCTGGTATTTTTATGATGACAGAGAATTTATGAATCTAAGGCCTTTTGCTTGTGATGCAAAACTTGAATGGGTATGCCAGATTCCAAAAGGTAAGTAGTGGTTATTCCTTTTTCTAGTCTTCTCACGTGAATATTGTGACTGCTGATCCAGAATATCTAAGAGAGCATTTTAGTTTATAATTATAGTTTTGAAAGCCTTTGATTATACAGTTAATATAGTAAGCTCCATCCTGCCTGACTCCTGTTGTCATTGTTGTTTGGGCACACAATCATGTCTGACTCTTTGCCACCCCAAGGACTGAAGCATGCCAGGCCTCCCTGTCCCTCTCCATCTCCTGAAGTTTGCCCAAGTTCATGTCCATGGCCATCCTGCCATCTTATGCTCTGACTCCCTCTTCTCCTACCCCTAGTAAAAGGCTGCCTTTTGGAAATTGTGTACTACCTTTCTCTTTTATCATGAAAGAATTTGTATAGGAGAGAACATTTAAGACTAGTTTAGGGAGATTAGGCCTTGGAATGAAAGATTATTCCAAGTGAAAGAAGAGACAAAGTAAAAGGGATCATTTAAACCATATAATCATTTTAATAATTTTGTTGTAAAATGAAGACAAGCTTTGGAAGAGTGAAGCAAAAGTCAAGAAATCAAATTTAGGCAGGGCCCAAATCTAAATTTTTTTTACAGTTTCGAAACAATTTTCAATGAGCTCAAAGTTACTAAGTTTATCTCCTTCAAATTCAGGATATCAGTTAGCTTGATAGTAGAGCCCTTGGTAACAAAAAAGAGAAAAGATAATAAATAGATATCCTTTTACTTCACTTTGTAGTAGGAAAATGTCAAGGATATATTAAGGAAAATGTTAAGATTTTAACTGCCAAATTATTGTTAAGCAGATTTTAGATAGATTAATTAACATAATGGTAAATGCACAGAAAGTTCCAAAATGAATTTCTGAACTGAATGTAGACAGCTCATTGAAACCAAAAGGATATCTTCTTAAAAGTTCTCCAAGAACCCAAAGATTATCTCATGGAACTGCCTATTAGAAGATGGTTCTTCTCTCCTAAGAAGAGCCACCTTGCCTTTGAAAAAGCTTCAGGTATTTCCCTCATGATCCAGTGGCTAATACTCTGTACTCCCAATACAGGGTCCTGGGTTCAATCCCTGGGGAACTAAATCCCACATGGTGCAACTAAAGATCCTGCATGCCACAACTAAGGCCTGGAGCAGCCAAATAAAGAAATAAATTTAAAAAAAAAAAAAAGCTTCAGATGCAACATCTGGTAGAGTATCTGGCAAGTCTCTTTCACAAAGGCAGACATGAGGGATCATTAATAAAAAAGAAAAGTGTGTATGTGTGTGTATGTGTTGATGGGGTTTTCCTAAAGGAAAAAGTATACCTGAGTTAGTCCTAATTATTGACTAACCTGAAAGAGGAAAATCAGTTTGGACACCTTTCAAACAAGTGGCAAAGTAACTAATATATAATTAACTGGGACAATGTCTCTGGCTTGAAGCATTAGTTATGATACTTCTATTATTCTTTGCCATGTGGCATGCCACAGAGAGTGTCCTTGCTTCCTCCAAAGTATGCTTGTTAAGTATGATCTTTATTTTCCTGATAGCTGTTCCCCTGCCTCATGTTTGAATGGTGAAAGAGACCCTAGAGTTTACACTGGGAAAACCTTAGAAATGACAATCCAGTAACCACAGGAAATATTATTAAAACTGTGGTTTTCTTTTTAATATATTTTTTGTTTTTATTTATATTTGCTTAGAAAACATAAATCAAGTAATAAAAGAAATAAATAAATCTTTTAAATAATTGCATCCCTGCTCTCTCCAACGCAGAAATAAAATTTAAAACTAAAGAATGTCGCATCTCAACCTGCCTCAGCCTTCAAATGTCTCAGTCATTTGAAGCAATCAGTGATGGTTTGATCCAGGGTTTAAATGTTATGTTAACTTCCGTGAAAGTCCCTAAATTTCTGAGTTACGGTGTGTCTCATTCACTAGGTGGATATTTTCTTGCTAATTACAACTGCCAAAACCTGCTTAACTAGATACTTCTGTATTAATGTTTTCTCATTTCCTTGAAGCAGTTTACCTCTTCAGTAGCTCAAATCACCCAATCTTTTCTCTAGAGCTTGCCTTTTTTATTATCTCATCCATCTGGTTCTAATTAGTCCCCTCCTCTCTAAAAGAAATAATTTAACAGCCTAATTTAAAAAAATGATAATCACTATTGATATATGTACTTTTTAACTAGTTTTTTTAATCAAGATAAGTATATCAAAAATAAGGTTCACAAAAAAGCTTTTGGAAAATGACCTATAAACACAACTTTGTTGAATTGTATTTCTTGATACCTTGTACACACAAACATGTTTGTAATCTTGTGTAGAAAGGTACCTTTTATTTTGCTTTTCTCACTAATGTTAAAGAAATGTAAAGGTTAAACATAGCTTTCCCCCAACATACAAATGAACAGACAAGATTACAAACAAGAAACTGTTTTTAACTGATCTGCAGCATTGCTAATGAAAATCATACAGTATACAGAGGGCTGAGTCAGAGAAAAAAGCCACAGATGCTGGATATGTAGGCAGTCCTTTGAGTAGAGTCTTCTCATGCATTGGCCCTGATACATAGCAAAATGAAGAACAGCTATTTTACCCTCAGTTGCTCAGTTCAGTCGCTCAGTCATGTCTGACTCTTTGCGACCCCATGAATCGCAGCATGCCAGGCCTCCCTGTTCATCACCAATGATTATCTGGGTCATGAAGATCTTCTTTGTACAGTTCTTCTGTGTATTCTTGCCACCTCTTCTTAATATCTTCTGCTTAAATTCATCAAATTATGTCTTTAGCTTGAAACCAGTGTGACCTATGACCAGAATGCAGAGAGAGAGAAGAGCAACTAGCGTCCTAAGGGAACTGCTCTGTGCCTGGCCCCGTGTGGGGTGCTTACATAAGTGTGATCTTATGTGATCTTCACACTGTCTTTGGGAGTTAGGTAGGAGAGTTTTGTTTTTATAAAATAGAAAGTTGAGGCTCAGAGAGTTAAGCAACTGATCCCAAGTAGCACAGCAGCAAAGAGTCAGGGCATTTGGACACTGACTCACCCAGCTTCAAAGACCATAATTCTTTGTATGGTACCATATATCCTTGCTGGGTGAATTTTATTTTCCTCCCAGTTTTGTCTCTCCTCAAAAGTTTCAGTACTGGATCACTGAACATTTTTTCCAAAGGGTAATTTGGGAAACAATAAACTCTACCAACCTAAATATATTCAAATTGCATTAGATGGAGATGTGGTTCCTGAGCAACCTCATCCTACAGTGATGATTATCTTGCATATTCGTAATGTAATATATACAATATATTCATTTACTTATTTGTCCTTCCTAATTATTAACTATATTTTATCCATCTAGTCTTCTTTTATGACTTCCACAATATAAGGTAGAGAACTGCTAGTTATACTGTATTAATATTTAACAAATCTGCCTTTTCGGTTGCTCAAAAACAGCTTTAGCATAGGCCCTGCAAAATTCAGACTGAAGTGATCATAACATGAAAGGAGATGGTTTGGCCAGAAATCAACAAATCTCAGCAAAATTGCAAGTATGCTGTGGTCTATAATTGAATACTAAACTTAAGCCATTGCTTTCTTATACAGGTCATACTCTAAAAATACCAGACTGGTACAATCCAGGTGAGTGAAGAAAACTAAAATGTATCCAAAGTTGCTTTTACCTTTTCAGTGGTGTATTTAGTTAACTATTTAAGCCCAGGTCCAAGTGCCAGCTTCTTCTCTATTATGTCTTCAAATGCGATGAAGTATCTGCAGGGAGGGAAGGTGATTGGCTGGTGTGGGATGAGACTCTGAGGCTGGATTTAGCCTTCCTCATGAGTGCAGGAGGGTACAAGAGCCGCTCACTGGCTCAGAAATCCTTGAATCCTTCCAGGCAGAACTGCCCTGGGCAAAGAGAGCCAGTAATCTAAATGGATTACTATTTATAAATAGTTTTGAGTATTCACGCATGCCGAGAGGGTGCAGTTGAATTATGCAGTCCTGACTCTGCTATTCTTTTTCTTTAGAGCGTGCTGGAATTCATGGACCTCCAGTTGTAGTAGAAGGGAGTGAATATTGGTTTGTTGCTGATCCCCGCTTAAGCTATGAAGAAGCTGTTCTGTATTGTGATAGTAATCACAGTTCTCTGGCTAGTTTAACATCTTTTACAGGACTAAGAGCCATCAAAAACAAGATAGCAAATGTAATTTAAAAGAATGTATTTTATTTTTAATTTTTATATTTATTCTGTTGGGCGTGTGTGCGCAGTTGTTTCTGACTCTGCAACCCCATGGACCCGGCTTTCTCCATCCATGGGATCCTTCAGACAAGAAGACTGGAGTGGGTTGCCGTTGCCTCCTCCAGGGGATCTTCTGTGCCCAAGGACTGAATCTGGGCCCAGAACCTGTGGCTCCTGCATTGGCAGGCAGATGCTTTGCCACGGAGCCACCTGGGAAACTGTATTTATTCTGTTAAAAAATTTTTAAAATGTACAAAAGTTGAATGTTCCTCTCAAGTGAAATTTGCCTAACAACCTGTAAGTTCATCACTGCATGTTAGAAAAAATCTAAATAGAACTGTATAATGTTTTAAAATATTCAAGATTAATTATAAATGTCAACTGATAAGATGAGCGTCAAAAGTTATTATAACTTTATCGTTAACTTGAAATTCTGTTTCTAAGCATAACTAACTCTGCAAAATAGTTTTTTAGAGGAAAAGTAATTCATATATTTTAAAATTTATAATTGGTAGCAGTAGAATATTATATGTTCCATTAATGTATGTTCACAATTACAGTGACCATATTTTGGGTATACAAAATAGGGCATGTGAATATAAAAAAAAGTTTCTAAATTACTTTCCTCAGTGAAAGGACCCAGTTTATGTAATTTAGTAAACTAATGAATATTAAAAATTTTAGTGGTTTGTGATTTTGATAAGCCAGGGTATTTAAATCAAAACTCTCCTAGAAAAGTTAGCACATGTAAGGGTGGGTGTTCACTTGGTTGTTTTGTTTTTGTATTGTTTTTTTCAGATATCTAGTGATGAGCAGAAATGGTGGGTGAGAACTACTGAACAGCTGAAATCACATCGTTTTATATAGTATGTGACATCTTTGATGCTGCCTTTGTAAAGTTATCATGTAAAAGAATCTGTCCCAAATCCCCTTTTATTTAATACTAAATGGAGCAGTTATTTATAATTAGTTTTGAACATTAATTCTTAACTACCTAGACTGAGAAACCAAATCCTTTTGCAAATGAGCATCAAGAAAAAAGCAGTATAAAATAATGGCCTAACATTAAATTTAAAATTAAAATTGCTTACAGTAAAGCCCAAGATGGAACATGTAACTACATTGCAAGCTGTCACATCTTTCGTCTTCTTTTAGCTCACGAGACCCATGGCATCACTTTCCTATACTATTTGGAGAGGAATGCTTTTACCTCTCTGCCAAGACTTGGTTTAATGGTAAGGTTAATTCCAAATCCTTTAATGTTGATTATGTAATATGTGAACTTCAGGTTCAATTACTAGCTTAATCTTGTTTTCCTTTTGATTATACATGTGGTAGCTTCATCTTGTTCTGATTTGTTGCTAATGACAATAGCTCAAGTTCCAAATGCAAGTAAAGGTGCTTTTCACTGAGAATATTTTGACTTCCTTTATCCTAAAGCAGTTGAGCTTCCCTCATAGCTCAGTTGGTAAAGAATCTGCCTGCAATGCAGGAGACCCCAGTTCTATTCCTGGATCAAGAAAAAATGCTGGAGAAGGGATAGGATACCCACTCCAGTATTTGTGGGCTTCCCTTGTGGCTCAGCTGGTAAAAGTTTCCGCCTGCAATGAGGGAGACCCGGGTTCGATCCCAGGGTTGGAAAGATCCCCTGGTGAAGGGACAGGCTACCCACTCCAGTATTCTAGCCTGGAGAATTCCATGGACTGTATAGTCCATGGCATAGCAAAGAGTCAGATGTGACTGAGCGACTTTCAGTTGCTAAAGCAGTTACTTCCCCTTTCTTAACTGATGAGGGTATAGACAAATTCACAAAGATAAGCAGGCAGCAATTCTAAAGTATAGTTTAGGTCTCTATCCCCCTCCCCAAGAGCCTTCATCTCTCTATTTCCTGCCACTAGGAAATGCACCAAGTTTGTGCATTTTCATAAGCAATATTGGTATGCTACAACCTATTGAAATGAGTAATAATAATACGAGACAAAAATAGCTAGGGAAGAAAAGGAATATACTTTAACTATTTGGGAAATATTGATTTAAAGAACTTTCTTTACTGCTGGATTGTTTTTAAAAATGTGCTGAATGGAAAATTATCACCACAGTAATCTTGCTTTTCACTTCTCAGATTTACGAAAACCTGCAGATTGTAGTACCAAGTTGCCCTTTGTCTGTGAAAAATACAATGTATCTTCATTAGAAAAATATAGTCCAGATTCTGCAGCTAAAGTGCAGTGCTCTGGGGATTGGATTACTTTTCAGAACAAGGTAAAAAGGGAATTGCTACATTGTGCAGATGATGATTGCTTTCATGAAGGTTATTTGGCCCATGGCAGAATGACATCCCAAGTAACTTCACTAAAATAGACTGCATATTTCAGTATCTCACCTGATTCTCTACATTTTCAGAAACGGAGTTACTCTCAAGTTAGTCACGCCTAACGACTTAGCAGCAGCAGCAGCAGCAGCAGCAGCAGCAGCAGCAGCAGCAGCAGCCAGCCTTTCAGAATACGGTGTTCTGTTCCATGGCTGCTAACACTTAAATTGCTGAAGTTGATCTTTCAATGAATAATACATTAACTAATCAGGACTATCTCTTTGGCATGTAGGAAACTGACTGAATTTCTGGCTGATAAATTTGCCTCCTTAAGGAAAACATCCAAGCAGCATTTATCAATCAAATTAAGTCAACATTTCCCAAACTACTTTTGGGGAATATACACATATGCTAACAAAATATTAATCATTGATCTTGCCTCCAGAGTAGGGTTTATGATTAAATAGATTGGGAAGTGCCACGTTCTATATTTGCCTCCTTGAGATGCACAATTCATATTGGTGTATGTATCTTAGGAAATGCAACTGGTTGCTAAAAAGAGAAATTACTACAGTATGCTAAAATATTTATTCTCTCAGATAAAAGAAATTTGAAGTTAAGCAGGCTGGGGTTGGTATGAAAGCTCTGTGGTCTTCAAAACCAGACTTCCTTTTGTCTTTCTGCTCTACCATCCTTAACCTGAGGCTTCCAAGCTCAAGTTCAGGGTGTCTGTTCGGGGAGTCTTTTCTAGAAGTCCCCCAGTGACTTTATATCTCTCTGGCCACTCTTGTCTGTAAGGAAGGTGAAAAAAATTTTTTTGTAGAATGTTTCAAGGAACATAATTTGGGCCATACTACTACACAGTAACATGACTATAATATCAAACAGAAAAAGGAAGAGATGGGTCTGGCAACTGAAAGCATCTGTAGTAAATTTAAAATATAAGGGGTATATTTTGACTTTTTAAAATTAAAATAATCTTTTTCCCCCCAAGGTGCTAGGACTAGATTAATTTACATAGTTGATATAAACTTGTAGAGTTTTTGTTTGTTTTATTGAAGTATAGTTTACTGAAAATAGTATATTAATTTCAGGTGCTCAACATAGTGATCAGATATTTGTATAGATTATATACCATACAAAGTTATTATAAAAATGATTATAATCCCTTTGCTATAGATAACATCCCTGTGATTTATTTATTTTAGTCTGATAGTTTGTATCTCTTAATCCCTTTCACCCCCTTTGAATTAAAATATCCTGCCAAGAGACAGTGGGATGATTTCTTTTAAAATGTGGTGTTTTTTTTATAATATAAGGTAATGGTAAAGAATACATATTTGAAATCAAATGGAGCAGAGTTTAAATGCTGACCATGCTATGGCTATTTCACTTATGGGTAAAGTTTCTTAATGTCCCTGTGCTTCCATTTCCCAGTTTGTTGTGAGAATTAAATGAGATAATGCTGTGCAAAGTGTTTAGCGCAAGGAAGTACTCAGTAAATTGGAAATTTTTAAAAGAATAGTTCAAAGACTGTTCTTCAGTTGTTTAAATTGAGAGTATAGGTCTGCATTCTTATGACACTGCTTTGCACATTTCTATACCTTACAGACAGAAAATTAGCAGCTCTCTAAAAGATAAGGCATTTACTTCCTATATGAACTTTCATTTGTCTGAAATTTTATACTTCGTGTGTATTCTTTGTTTGTAGTGTTTTCTAAGGATCAACCCCAAATCTGTCACATTTTCTGAAGCCAGTGATATTTGTCATACCTATGGTGGAACCCTTCCTTCAGTGTTGAGCCAGAGAGAGCAAGGTAGCCAAATTTTTCTGTAAACATGTTTTATTCTGATCAGGGGGCCAAGTTCCTGTTGGCAAGATGTGGGGAATTAACATATGAAAAGAATCTTATTAAATTACTTTTTATAGAGTTAGGTGATAATCAGAGATTATCTTGATAGATAAGCTCAAAGTATTCATTGACATTTTTAGTATACCTTTAATTTCAATAAGTCAGATGCTTTTTTTAAAAAATATGTATCTTTCTGACAGATTTTATTACATCCCTGCTTCCGGGTATGGAAGCATCTTTATGGATTGGTTTGCGCTGGTCGGCTTATGAAAAGATAAACAAATGGATGGATAACAGAGAGCTGACATACAGTAACTTTCACCCATTACTGGTTGGTCGGAGGCTGCGAATACCACCAAATGTAAGTTTCTTTGTTCTTTTAGTCAGTACAGTGTGCTCTATGAAATACCTGAGCCTTTCACAAATTATTGGGTTAAGAACAATGGCCTATTTTATGAGTCCATTTATATGAAACATCCAAATAGGCGAATCTACAAAGATAGAAAATAAATTACTGTTTACCAGAGACTAAGGAGGCTCGAAGGATTGGCAGTGATGGCTGAAGCATATGGGGTTTCTTTCTAAGGTGGTGAAAATGTTCTAAGATTGATTGAGGGTGATGGTTGCACAACTCTGTGAATATGCTGAAAACTATCGAGTGTATACTTTAAATGGATGAATTATACCATCTATGAATTTTATCAAGAAAGCTGTCACAAGAAGAACAACATAGCTTCCCCAGCCTTTGTCTAGGTGCCCTAGTTTTTCATAGTAGCATCAGATTCCATAGCACTTATTTTATAGCCATGTAAAACCTTCAGTGTGCTTAGTCACTCAGTTGTGTCCAGCTCTTTGCAACCCCATGGACTGTAACCCACCAGGCTCCTCTGTCCATGGAATTTTCCAGGCAGGAATACTGGAGTGGGCTGCCATGCCCTCCTCCAGGAGATCTTCCCGACCCTGGGATCAAAGCCATATCTCCCACACTGCAGGTGGATTCTTTACCATCTGAGCCACCAGGGAAGCCCAGAACCATCAATAGTGAGCTGCAAATAAAAGCTAATATAAAGGCTTTATTTATCATTTTGGAATTTGGAGCTGTCAGATTTAGTCTTCTGAGGTAAAAAGTACAAAATTGGTGATTGGTGATCATTTTTCCCTAAGATCTAAATGTAAAGAAGCTGTAGAAGGGAAGAAGGCATTATTTTAACAATAGTTATCCTGTATCACGATATTACTGTCCATTGCTTCTGTCTTCCTTATTTGCTGGATACAAACCACCTTTTGCACAGAAAGCAAAAATTATTAAGAGGTTAAAGTTGAATTCCAAAAGTACATGCTAGATGACATTAAGTGGTATAACTGATGCAATTGAACTTTGCTCAAGATTGACTTTGATGGCAAAGGGAACTGAAACATGTAATTATTACAAAGTAAATATCAAAATAATGCTTGGTTATTATAGAAAATTTGGAAGTTATGAAAGAGTAAACAACATAAAGAAAAATATCAACCTACATCCTGCTTATATTTAGGCTGGTAGCTTTTAAACTTTTAATTCATGCCCCATAGTAAGAAATACATTTAAAGAACCATTTAGCACAATAGATATAATACTGAATTGAAACAAAAATTTCAGGTAATAATACTTATCCTTAGAGCTTATATTGCTTTCTATTCTAGTCTGCTTTAGTCTAGTATAGTCAATCTATTCTCTGTATTCTATCCTATTCTATTTCATTATTACAAGTAAGAATCAAGATCCACTGAAGTGATTTCCTGACCTACTAAATGAGTTTCAAACCATATTTCAATCCTGATCTAGGGAATCACAATGAATATTTCAGCATTTTTCTTCTAGGACTTTTCTATACACTATCTTCTTGACTTAGATAAGATTATATACTATTGGAAAATTCTGAAAGAGATGGGAATACCAGACCACCTAACCTGCCTCTTGAGAAATCTGTATGCAGGTCAGGAAGCAACAGTTAGGACTGGACATGGAACAACAGACTGGTTCCAAATAGGAAAAGGAGTGCGTCAAGGCTGTATATTGTCACCCTGCTTATTTAACTTATATGCAGAGTACATCATGAGAAACGCTGGACTGGAAGAAACACAAGCTGGAATCAAGATTGCCGGGAGAAATATCTGTCTCTTATACACATCTAGATGTGTATAAGAGACAGGTGTGCAGGTCAGGAAGCAACAGTTAGAACTGGACATGGAACAACAAAGTGGTTCCAAATAGGAAAAGGAGTACGTCAAGGGTGCATATTGTCACCAATAGTTTCTTATGCCATTAAAGGATATACTTCATAACCATTTTGATGGTTGCACAGTATTTCTTGATATATATGCCATCATTTACCTAAACGATGCTGGGTGTTTCCATTGTTTTCAGTTTTGCATAATGTTAAATAGCTGCAGTTAACATCTCTGTGTAAAATCTTTGCTATATATTTCAGGTTACCTTCTTAGGATAGATTTAGGTAGCCAGATCAAAAGATATAAGTAGTTACAAAACTCTGGTTAACAAATTGCTTTCCAAAAAGGTTTATGAGTTATTTTTTTGTCAGCAGTATGTTGTGATTACTCTTCTATTCATATCAGTATATTAATAATTTCCAACATTTATTGAGCAGCTAATGTGTCATACATTCTACTAATGCATCACATGTATCATTTCATTTGATCTGCACAAAAAATGTGAAACAGTCAGTACTCCTCTCCTATGTTATAAACGTGGAGACAGAGAGTCACATAACTTGCCAGAAGTCATTCAGGGTATACGTGCAGAGTTGGCTTTTAAATCTGAGTCTGTAGAGGCAGCATTCTTAGCTTCTTTACTACATTGCCTCTACTAAAGTGCTCTAAGGAGCATTATCTTTTAAAAATGCATGCTAATTTGTTAGTTTAAGTGATACCATATTTTCTGATTTCTAGTAAAAGCATTTGTTAGATTTCTATTGCTCTGATTTATAATAAAAGCATATAAATTTAGTAATAATTTTAATTTCATCAAGTGTGAATTTTTTATTCTTTGGAAGTTTTGGCAACAGCAATCAGAGCAGTAAAAGAAATAAAAGAAATCCAAATTGGAAAAGAAGAAGTAAAACTCTCACTGTTTGCAGATGACATGATCCTCTACATAGAAAACTCTAAAGACCCCACCAAAAAATTACTAGAGCTAATCAATGAATATAGTAAAGTTGCAGGATATAAAATCAACACACAGAAATCGCTTGCATTCCTATACACTAATAATGAGGAAGTAGAAAAAGAAATTAAGGAAACAATTCCATTCACCATTGTAACGAAAAGAATAAAATACTTAGGAATATATCTACCTAAAGAAACTAAAGACCTATATATAGAAAACTATAAGACACTGGTGAAAGAAATCAAAGAAGACACTAATAGATGGAGAAATATACCATGTTCATGGATTGGAAGAATCAATATAGTGAAAATGAGTATACTACCCAAAGCAATCTACAGACTCAATGCAATCCCTATCAAGCTACCAGCAGTATTTTTCACAGAGCCAGAACAAATAATTTCACAATTTGTATGGAAATACAAAAAACCT
>SJYT01053424.1:251499-265668 GCA_006410635.1 Cephalophus harveyi
CGCCCCCAGCCCCCTGAGTCTTCCCTTTAATCTGGAGGAGTTGCAGGCCATGGAGAAGCACAGTGGATTCAATCAAACCACGCTCTTCTTTTTCTAAAAGAAACATTTCCTTTCTAAAGTAGACTTTAAAATTACACACTATATGCTGGGCCCTGTAATACCTCCGCAGGCTTGTGCGTCTGTGGACACCTTCTAGGTACAGCCAGGGGCCTGCATTTGGCCAGGACTCAGGACACCCTCGCCCAGAGCGGGCTCCTGGGGTCTCAGGAGGCGGTGGAAGGTGGGCCTGGATGAGTCCCCAGGACACCCCCGTCCCAAATCCCCCCGGCCCGCCTCCCTCTGGGACCGACACCCTTGTGGGGGTGGCAGAGGCCCACGGGGAGATGGCAGGAGGCACCGGCCTCCACTGTTGGCGGGAGAGCCACCTCCCGGGGTCTCAGAGACCCTGATCCCCCTCTTCCTGGTCTCACGGGCTCACCTTGTGCTTCCCCTGCCCCAGATCCGGGGAGCGGTGCCCCCTTAGCGGGACCTGATGCTGGAGACCAAGAGCAGACACAGGGGCTCCGGGCCGTTTCTGTGGCCGGGGCCAGGAAGCGTCTGGGGTGTGTGTCTGTGTGTCTGTGTCTGTGTAGGGTGTGTGCATGCGTCTGTGTGTGTCTGTGTCAAGACCACACTCACCGGGCTCCCCGGTGGTCCAGTGGTTAAGAATCCGCCTTGACACGCAGGAGACACTAGCCCATCCCAGGTCCAGGAAGACCCCACGTGCCACGGAGCCCCTAAGCCTGGGTGTGCGGCAACGACTGCAGGCTCGCCCTGGAGCCCGGGAGCCACAGCTTCTGAGCCCGGGCGCCCCGGAGCCTGCCTGTGCTCCCCAGCGAGAGAGGCCCCCGCAAAGAGAGCCCACGCCCTGCCACTGGAGAGCAGCCCCTCTCTCCACAGCCGGAGAAAAGCCCGCACGGCGACGGAGACCAGCGCAAAGACAAACGCTTCCAAATTCTCCTCAGATGACCACAGTCATAAAGACGCAGCTCGACTCAGGCTTGCGTTTAACGTCTTCCGCTAAAACTTGCTTCTCACCTCGGCTCTTGCCTGCACAGCCCAGTGGCTCATCCGCTCCGTCCCACCAGGAGGGGCCGAGGCCACCGCTGGGCTGCAGCTCCGCTCCCGCTCCCGGCAGGGACAACCGGTGGCAGGGGGTGGCGTCCCGGAAGACGGGCAGCCAGCACCCCCGCACCCCCCCAGCCTGCGCACTCCTGCCCCACCCCCTACCACCCCCGAGCCGGGCGGGTCTCGAACCCTCCCGATGAGCCTTGAGAAGAGGATCCAGGCCGCGTCTGGCCGCAGCCCTGGGGCAGCGCAGGTGGCACAGAAAGGATGGGGGCCTGGCGCCCCTCTGCCCCTCTCGGCCTGAGCCCTGAGCCTCCTACAGAGCAGGGCAACCCACACCTCTCCCTGGGGAGCGGACTCGATTCTTAAAATTTAAATAGAAGTAACTGAAAGGATGTGTTTCCTCCAAGGATGGCTCACATTCATCAAAACATCAGACTCACAAACACTCTGCACGACCCTGGCCGTGGGGCAGCCACTGCCCCCCAAGCAGAGGCTGCATTTCAACCGGTGATCGGAAGAGCAGCGCGGCCTCCCGCAGGGCGAGCCTCAGCCCTGAGCTCGGAGAGCCCTGCGTGGGGAGGGCTCCGCCTCTGCTTGGCTGCGCCGGTTCGGGGCCGGTCGGGTCAACCGCCCGCCCCAGGCAGGCCTGGCCTCACCACCGCCGGGCAAGTCCACCCGCAGCAGGCGGCCCCACCGCCTCTCCCTCCATTGCGCACGCGGACACAGAGCTCTCTGAACCCGCTGCTGCTCGACCACGGTGCCCACCCGCCCAGCAAGCCGAGCCCCCAGGGTGGGCCCCGCCCCTAGGGTCCCCCGTTTCCAAGGTGCTCCTGGGGCCACGGAGCAGCGGGACTTGCTCCCGCCGCGGCCTCGCGCTTCCCCGCGTGGCCGGCAGAGGGCAGCCCAGGCAAGGCCCGGGCTCCGGGCCGGGGAGCCGCGCCGCACCCTCCAGCTGACCCCACTCTGCAGGAAGGGATGGGGCGGGAACGCGGCCGCCCGCTCTCTAAAGCCCAGTAACGAAAACCACCCACAAGCAGACACAGCGACAGTTTCCAGAGCCTTCATCCGTCTTCCCTGCAACCTCCGCGGCCGCGGGGTGACTGCGCCTGTCTGCCAGGAGGCGGAGACAGACTCAGACTGGGGACCGAGCGCCTGCAGCCGAGTTGCAGGGCAGGCTTTGGGAATTCGTGACCCAGAGCCCGAGCGCCTCGGCCCCGTGTCCCCGGGGAGGGACGGGTGGACACCAGCCCCCACCCTGGGGCTGAGCACCCAGTCACCAGGCTCCCAATGCCGGGGCCGCCTGGGGCGCGCGTTCACCCCAGCTGCGCGCACAGCGCTTCGGAGTCATTCCCGGAGTTGCTGTATATCGGGGGTGCATGCCCCAAGTTACCCACCACGTACTGGGACTTGTTCTCAGAGCTCAGACTGGACTCCAGGGAACGGGCACCGTCCAGGGCGGGTCCTGGGAGGGACGCCCTCGCACTGTGAATTTCCAGTTGGTGCTGGAACGCACCCTGAACTCCTGGGTGTCAGGCCCAGCTGTGTGCCCGCGAGTGAACCCCTCCATGTAATCGGTGATCTGCACCACGCACCCCGCGTGGGAGGCCAGCGTCGGAAGCTCACCGTCACCACAGCCGAAAGAAAGCGGCCAGGAAGAGGGGGTCCATCAGGAGGCAGAGGGGAGCTGACCCAGGAGGCGGAGGAAGGGGTGTGGGGTCTGGGCATGGGGTCTGAGCGTGGGGGTTGGGGTGCAGGGTACGCAGGGGTTGGGGTGCGGGATCTGGGCGTGGGGTCTGGGCTGTGGGGTCTGGGTGCGGGGTGTGGGTGTGGGTCTGGGGTCTGGGGTGCAGGGTCTGGGGTGCAGGGTCTGGGCGCAGGGTCGGCTGCAGGGTTTTGCATGCCAGGGCAAGCGGCCCTCCTCTGGGGCCTCCTGCAGGCTCCAGCCACCCCATCAATCAGGCAGACTGGCTCCCACAGGTGACCAGGAGACTCAGATTGTCAAGGAGCCTTTGAAGAACAAAGATCTTTCTCAATATACAGAATTCCTAAGTTACTGAGATAAATGGAGGGAGATTTGACATTTACTGCGCATAATTTAAAATTCAAAACGGCTCCCAGCAAAGGAAAATCACCAAATACCCTCAACTGCGCGCTTCAGAGTCTGACCCTTCAGCTGACAGGGGGGCCCCATGTCTCCTCAGATCTGCCTTAATCTTCATAATCTAGAGAACAGAAACCGCGTTTATAATCTAGAGAACAGAAACCGCGCTGCAGAATATCATGATGTTCATGTTTTTGCTTTTGAAAGGAAGTTATCCCCATTGTGAATTATTTCTTTAAAAGAAAAAACACTTAAAATGAGCAAGTGTTTTCTCAATTTTAAATATCTGACTCAGAGATAACACCACATGACTGATGGTGTTCCAGAACACGGAAACACACAGGTGCAGGTGGGCGTCTAATTTACAGAGAGTTTTTTTCCCCCAGGAAAACATGAAGTTTCTCCCAGACCCCTCTGCTCAGGGACACTCGGAGATGGAGGGTCCCATCACCTCACACCCATGACCTTGGTCTGTTGCTCCAAAAACCACAAAGGGCAGAGAAGCCCCTGAGTATTTCTGGACAAGGCCACGGTGGGAATCCCCGGCCGCCTCCGGGTCTGGGGGTCTGGCCGTGCCTCTGCATAGGCGGCACTGGCCTGGCTGCCCCCCCTCCCCGTGCAGGCGCTGGGCTCTGGCTCCGCCCTTGGCCTGAGCTCATCCCCTCAGGGGAACCCGAAGGGCTGGGGGCCCCCAGGCAGATTAAGCTACAAGTGTTTCCTCCTGTGAGCCTTTGTCCTGGGGTCCTGAAAAAGTTAACCAGAGGAAGAGAAGAGAGCAGTTGATTCCGCTGTGAACAGGATGCTGTGGATGAGGAGGGGGAGACGGGTGTGAGCCCCTGGCTCCGAGGAAGAGCTTGGTGACCTCTGACCCGCCAGTGACATGCGTGGCTCCCCAAATGTCACATTTTCTGGGACCTGCCTGCAGCGCTGCTGAGATGCTGGGACACTTGGCCTGTCCTCTTGCTACAGGAAATAGCTGTGCTGACCCGGGACTCACGCATGTCTGGGACACACCTGAGCTCCCCAGAATCGGGGTCAGCTATGACTCTATCTCCCATCAGTCTGAACCACGAAACACATCACCTGCTACACACGAACACGTCCCTGAGGACACTGCCGAAGGGGGCCGGGCGGGGAGGCCAGAGGAGGAGTCCACGCCCCAGACCCGGAACTGCGAGTGTGACCTTGTTTGGGAAAAGGGTCTTTGCAGAAGGGATTACATTGCAGATCTAAGATGAGGTCATCCTGGCTTCTGAGTGGCCCTAAATCCAGTGACAAGTGTCCTTACCAAAGAGAAACAGAGGGACATCAGACAGAATGGTTGGGGGGAGGGGGGAGACGCATGTGATGATGGAGGCAGAGGCCGGGAGGACGCCCCACACCCCAGGGACGCCGTGGCCGCCAGAGCCAGGGAGGCAGGAAGGACCCTCCCTGGAGCCTCTGCAGGCCACACGGCCCTGCTCACACCAGCCCCAGGCCGTGAGCATAAGGGCCAGTGGCGTGGACCCGTCAGGCTGTGGTCATTCCACACAGCCGCCAAGGAGGTCCTGCGGTCGCCTGCTCCGGGCTTTGCCCTCACGGAATCTTCCAGCCACGCCCCAGACCTGCTCCTCCAGGCTCAGCCATCTGGCAACCTTCCCTCTGACTGTCTCCACTCTCCCTAAGTTAGGTGACGACCCTGCTTGCCTGGGGCTGTCCTGGTTCTAGCACTGAGAGTCCTGCCTCCCAGGAAAAGTAGGACAGCAGGTCCCAGGATCAGTAAGATATCCAGGCTGTCAGATAGATAGACAGATAAGGAGAAGACCCTTGAGAGTCCCTTGGACTGCAAGGAGATCCAACCAGTCCATCCTAAAGGAGATCAGCTCTGGATGTTCATTGGAAGGACTGATGGTGAAGCTGAAACTCCAATACTTTGGCCACCTGATGCGAAGAACTGACTCATTTGAAAAGACCCTGATGCTGGGAAAGATTGAAGGCAGGAGGATAAGAGGATGACAGAGGATGAGATGGCTGGATGGCATCACCGACTCAACGGACATGAGTTTGGGTAAACTCCGGGAGTTGGTGATGGACAGGGAGGCCTGGCGTGCTGGACTTAATGGGGTTGCAAAGAGTCAGACACGACTGAGCAACTGAAATGAACTGAACTGAACCGAACCAGATAGATAGCCGTGTGTGTGTGTACATATATATACATATGTACATAACTGTACAAAAAAGATCTTCACGACCCAGATAATCATGATGATGTGATCACTAATCTAGAGCCAGACATCTTGGAATGTGAAGTCAAGTGGGCCTTAGAAAGCATCACTATGAACAAAGCTAGTGGAGGTGATGGAATTCCAGTTGAACTGTTTCAAATTCTGAAAGATGATGCTGTGAAAGTGCTGCACTCAATCTGCCAGCACATTTGGAAAACTCAGCAGTGGCCACAGGACTGGAAAAGGTCAGTTTTCATTCCAATTCCAAAGAAAGGCAATGCAAAAGAATGCTCCAACTACCACACAATTGCACTCATCTCACATGCTAGTAAAGTAATGCTCAAAATCCTCCAAGCCAGGCTTCAGCAATACGTGAACCGTGAACTCCCTGATGTTCAAGCTGGCTTTAGAAAAGGCAGTTGGAGAAGACTCTTGAGAGTCCCTTGGACTGCAAGGAGATCCAACCAGTCCATTCTGAAGGAGATCAACCCTGGGATTTCTTTGGAAGGAATGATGCTAAAGCTGAAACTCCAGTACTTTGGCCACCTCATGCAAAGAGTTGACTCATTGGAAAAGACTCTGATGCTGGGAGGGATTGGGGGCAGCAGGAGAAGGGGACGACCGAGGATGAGATGGCTGGATGGCATCACGGACTCGATGGTTGTGAGTCTGAGTGAACTCCGAGAGATGGTGATGAACAGGGAGGCATGGCATGCTGCGATTCATGGGGTCGCAAAGAGTCGGACACGACTGAGCGACTGAACTGAACATATATATGCATACATATACGTACATATACATATATATATAAACACGGCTTCCCTGGTGGTTCAGCAGTCAAGAATCTGCCTGCAATTCAGGAGACTCAGGTTTGACCCCTGGGTTGGGGAGATCCCCTGGAGGAGGGCATGGCAACCCACTCCAGGATTCTTGCTGGGAAAATCCCATGGACAGAGGAACTTGGCAGACTGAAGTCCATGAGATCGCAGAGTTGGACACACTCTGCACACATTGAGCACACGTGCACACACACGTATGTGTACACATATAGAGAGAGACATTATGGAGGCTGAGGGCTAAGAGGCCTTAAGACCTGCCGTCTGAAGACCTGAGCCCCGGGAGAACCACGGTCTGAGTCAGAGGCAGGTCAAGACCAACGTCCCCGCTTCGAAACCGGCAGGCGAAGCCAGCAGAGCCCCCCGTACCCAGCCTTCCGTCCGCTGGGTTCAGGCTCCGAGGGGCTGGCTGACACCTGCCGCCCGCAATCCCACCCCTGCTCGGGAGGGCCCTTTACTCAGCCCGCCACCTCAGCGTCAGTGTCTTCCATGAACGCCCGCACAGACGCGGGAGCGTGGCTCAGCCGGCCCCGGCCTGGAGCGTCCGGGCGGCCCTCAGCGGTGCCGCCCCGGATGCTCTGGGGACGCGTGTCCCTCGGCGCTCCTTCCAGCTGTTGGCTGTTTCCTGGCCTTTGAGGTTGGTGGGTCGTGGGACCAGGGACCTCCTCGGGAGCCTGCTCTCGGCTCCTCCAGGCTGCCTGTGCTCTCTCCTGTGCCTCCCGCGTGGGCCCTCCAGCACGGACAGGTCAAGGCCCTCACACGCCTCGAATCTGACTTTCCCGTCTGCGCCTCTGACTCCAGCTGGAGAAAGTTCTCTGCTTTTTTACACGCTGTGTGGTTAGACTCCACGCAGTTGCTCCTGGATTGCCTCTCTGTGCTCACGTCTATAGCCTTTTCTCTTTTGTTGTTGCTGTTGCCACACCTTGCAGCTTGCAGGATCTTTCCTGGCTCTGAACCCACACCCTCTGCAGTGGAAGCACGGAGCCCTAACCTCTGGGCCGCCAGGAAGTCCCTAGCGTCTGTAACAATTCCATCTGCAGAGTCCCTTTAACACGTAACGGAACATAGTGCTTTGACTTTTCCTTCCTTAACCATCTGGGGGAAAGCCAGGGCTCCGGTCGCTGGCGGGAGTAAAGACAGGAGACAGGGGGACCTGGGATGTTCGTGCAGCTCCAGCAGTAAGGAGGCAGCAAATCACGGAGAGCCAGGGGTGTTCACGTCTGTTTTATTCAAATTACCAAAATTTGGGAGCAACTAAGATGTCCTTCCGTAGCTGAACGGATTAGTAAACTGTGGTCCATCCAGACAAAGGAATGTTACTCAGCAATAAAACAAAATTATTTGTCAAGCCATGAAAAGATATGGAAGAACCTCAAATGCATAACACATGAAAAAAAGCTGACTATGAGACCTTCTGGAAAAGGTGACACCATGGAGGCGCTGACAGGATCAGCGCTTGCTGCAGGGAGGGAGGGAGCACAGAGGATTTTTAAGGCAGTGGAAACACGGCGTGATGTCACAGTGATGGAGACGTCATGAGACGTTCATCTAAACCCACAGGACAGACGCCCTCGGGAGCAAGCCCCGGGGTGAACCATGGAGTCTGGGAGGTGATCCGTCAGCACGGGTTCATCCTTGCTCTCGCAGGCACCGTCCTGCTGAGAGATGCTGACAAAGAAGGAGGCTGTACAGGTGTGGGAAGCCGGGGCACAGGGGAGACCTCGGCAGGTCCTTCTCAATTTTATCGTGAACCTAAAGCTGCTCCTAAAAAGCTGTCTTAAGAGTCGGAGGCATGACCCAGCAGCTGCACTCTGAGCCAGACACCACCCCAGGGCCACAGGAGGAGCGTGAAGGGCCCAGGGTAGGCGCTCGGGGCGGGGCCGCTCACACAGCCCGCCCGGCCCCAGGCAGCCCAGGGGCGGGGCCAGACGCCCAACCCAAGGAGCTTCTGAATCAGGCTCGCTCCTCCAGGAGGCTGGATCTCCAGGCTGGCGGCTGTGTCTCGACTGGAAAATAACCCTCATTTAGCTTGTTAAATGGCATTTAGTCCCTGAACTCCGAATAGCTCAAAGAAATCGTTTTCTAAAAGTATAAGCATGCCGGGAAGAACAGTTAACAGGGCGTTTCTCCGTGACTTCTTCCAAACTTCTAAGACATAAAGTCCCCTTTAGGCTTGGAGAGAAATTACACATATGGTAAGCTGTAAGTTATAATTTTAAAAAGCTATTTTATTGAGATATAACTCACATACAATAAAACGGACCCACCTGCACTGCATGGGTCGGTGTTTGAGGAGTTCCGATGGCTGCGTACACTTGTGTAATCTCTTCTCCAGTAAGACCTGGAACGTCTCCATGACCCTGGAGAGTTCTCTCTCGCTCTTTCCCAGTCAACCCCTCCCTGCTCGGCAACTATCACTAGCGGGCTGTTTAGCCTGTTTTATTTTTCAACTTTTTTTTTGTATTGGGGTATAGCCAATTAACTGGAGAAAGAAATTGCAACCCACTCACTCGGCACTCTTGCCTGGAAAATTCCATGGACAGAGGAGCCTGGTGGGCTATAGACCACGGGGTCACAAGGGTCAGACACGACCGAGCGAGTGAACAGCAACAACGGTAGCCAATTAACAAACGATGTCGTGCAGGCTCAGGTGAGCAGCGAAGGAGCTCAGCCGCACATGCACAGGCCTCAGTCCTCTCCCCAACTCCCCTCCGATCCAGGCTGCCACGCAGCGCTGAACAGAGTTCCCTGCAGGTTTAGCCTGTTATAGAACTTCAGGGTTCTCCAGAGACACAGCCAACTGGATATATGAGACACATTAAGAGACTTATCTTAAGGAAACAGCTCACTTGATCACAGGAGCTGGCGCGTCTGAAGTCCGTGTTGCAGGCTGGAAACTCACACAGCGGGGGGCTTTGCAGTCTTGAGGCAGAATTTCTTCCCTGAGAGACCTCAGTATTTGTTCATAAAGTTTTCAACCGATGGGGTGAGGACCACCTACATCACCAGGGGTAACCTTCTTCCCTTAAAGTCAGCCGATCCCAGGGGTTAACCTGCAAAATACCTTCACAGCAACACCTAGATTCCCATGTGACTTAATTCTGGTCCTATGCCCTAGTGAAGCGGACACAGGAGACTCAAATCCTCCCGCAGACGGAATTACACAGCATGTGCCCTTCTGGGTCCCGGTCCTCTCCTTCCGTGGCAAATTGCTGACTCACCCCTGTTGTTTGTCTCGGTAGTACGTTCCCTATCATAGGTATCCTCTAGCCTGAATACAGTAAGCTAGATTCCAGTACACACCAGGCATTTCGCAATTGAGCCAAGAGACCTATAAATAACAAAACAAGAACACTGCTTTCTGATGCCCAGGGACTTGTAAACACGTTAGAATCCACCAGAGTAACTCGCTGGGTATTTAAAGTTCACTGGCACTATGCAACAGAACGGTTTAAAATGTCTCAGTATCAGCTGAAGCACAATGGGACGCAAAGGAGGTGGCTGAGCCCTTTCAGGAAGGCGATCATTTTGTGTTGTTTTTGTTGTTTTAGGATTTTAATTTAGTGGCAACTAATTAACCAAAGAATACAGTCTAAACTAAAACCAATTCTCTTGTGGTCACTTCAGAAGACTTCTCTTCAACACACACTGAAGCACTTGCCTGTAGGAGAGTCTGAGAGTGAGCCTGGGTTTCCAGCTGCACAGGGAAAGACCCGCGAGATCCATCGGTTAAAGAGGAGGTTACGGCCTCCGCTCACAAAGGGCTCCACTCCGCCTCACAAAGGGCTGCTGCCCCTCACAGCCTTCTCTCTTCTCTGACTTTCCTTCACCCCTCTCACAGCAGGCTGCACCGGCCACCCTGGCGTGCCGGCTCTCAGGTCAGCGAGGGCACGCACACTGCCACGCGGGCCTCCGGCGGAGCTCCTCCCCAGGGGCTTGCGAGCGGGCCCCTCCCTGCCCTGTCTGTGCTCCTGGTCCTCCCACAGGGCTCCTCCTCAGCCTCCTCCCGGGTTCTGACCCCAGTCCTCTCCTCCATCTGCCCTCCCTCCAAGGCTGAGGAGCTCACTGGGCTCTTCTGCCTTGAAATGCCTCTACCTCCAGTGCCTCCGGAACCTACACCTCCAGGGCCTCCTTCCCCATGGCTGCAGATGCGTATCTGCAACCTTTGCGACCACTCCGCGAGTTCATGACTAGTCTCTCCACCAGCCTGCACACCTGCGCCAGCCCAGCGGCTGCCGTCTCGGGGCCAGGAGACTCCCTGGCACCGGGCGCTCAGACCAAGGCATGCAGGCTCCCTGAGTCCCTTTTCTCTCACACGGCGCCTACTTCACCACGGGCCCAAGCGCTCCGCCTTCATAATGCCGCTGACACCTGACCAGTTCTCAAGTCCTCTCCGTACAATCGCCACATCCACGATGGCGCAACCCTCGTCCCCCTGCCTGGACGACCCTGGCTCCCTACCGCGCTTTCTCAGCAGAGCAGTCACCGTGGCCCTGCTAAATGCCAAGCCATCCACGGCCCTTCTCTGCTCATGGCCCCACAGCTTCCTGTCTTGCCTGGACTCCATCCCACTCCCCGCACACGCTCCTCCCACATCGGCAGGGCTTGCTCCCTCCCCCTCCTGAGGTCTTCTCCAAGCACCCTGTTTAAAACCGCCACCATCCCAACAGGCACTCCCTCGCGCTCCTTCCCCCTCTATTTTTCTCTCCAACTCCATCTGATCTACTACAGGATTTGCTATATTCCTGTTATTTTCTGTGTCCCTAAACCAAGACGCATCCACCTGCAACGCAGGAGACCCCAGTTCAATTCCTGGGTCAGGAAGATCTGCTCGAGAAGGGATAGGCTACCCACTCCAGTATTCTTGGGCTTCCCTGATGGGTCAGCTGGTAGAGAATCTGCCCGCAATGCAGGAGACCTGGGTTTGATTCCTGGGTTGGGAAGATCCTCTGGAGAAGGGAAAGGATACCCACTCCAGTATTCTGGCCTGGAGAATTCCATGGACTGTATCGTCCATGGGGTCACGAAGAGTTGTACACGACTGAGGGACCTTCACTCACTCAAACCAAGATGTGCACTCCCTGAGGGCAGGCATTTGCTGTTTACCCTCCAGCCTTCTGGGCCGTGAGCAGTGTGGCACACAGCCTGAGCTAATCAAAGAGTACTATTTGTGGACAAATGTTCCTGATGTCGGAGAAGGCAATGGCACCCCACTCCAGTATTCTTGCCTGGAAAATCCCATGGATGGAGGACCTTGGTGGGCTGCAATCCATGGGATCGTGAAGAGTCAGACACGACTGAGCGACTTCACTTTTCACTTTCCTGCATTGGAGAAGGAAGTGGCAACCCACTCCAGTGTTCTTGCCTGGAGAATCCCAGGGACGGGGGAGCCTGGTGGGCTGCCGTCTATGGGGTCGCAGAGTCGGACACGCCTGAAGCGACTCAGCAGCAGCAGCAGCAGTTCCTGATGGTGGAGGACCATCTAGTGAGACACGCGGTCACCACCAGCTATACAATATCACTGAAAGTTATGGCTTCGAACACATAAACCCCACAAATGCATAATCTCTGCGCAGCCCACAGAAGACACGCCCGCGCGTGAAGGCAGGCTGGGCCGCGCTGCACTGCAGCCCCGCTTCCCCAGGATCGTGCCCCGACGGGCGCGGGGGCTGAAGGATCCCAGGCAGACCAGGCTGCCCTCAAACGGGGACGCCGGCCCCGGGCGCCGGAGCCGGGGCGCGCACGGCCAGAGTCAGCGGGCCGGCAAGACGCCCTCAGGCGAGGGAGGCCCCGGGTGGGCCAGGCGGGCCCGGGGCCGTCTCGCGGCCTCCGCAGCTGCCCAGCGGGGCGCGGGGCCTGCAGCAGCCGCGCGGCGGAGCTTCCGCGCGGTGCCAGGCCTGCTCCAGCGCGCGGGGGCCCTGACTCCTCCCCTCAGGGGGCGGGGCGCCGCGCGGCAGGCCGCGCGCAGGCGCAGTCGGAGCCCCTGCGGCCCTGGCGGCGGTGAGCCCCGCCCCGCGCGGGCGAGCCTCCCGGCGGACCCGCCCCCGCCCGCGGCCCGAGGGGGCGGGGCAATGACGTCATCGCGCTGGGCGCCATGTTGGAAAGGGGTGAGCGTCCCGCGGCGGCGGCCGGGCTGGGGGCGCGGCGGGCGGGAGTGCGCCGCTCAGCCGGGGAGCCGCCAGTTCCGGGCGGTCGCTCAGTCGTGTCCGGCTCCTGGGGACCCCGCGGAGCGCAGCGCGCCAGGCCTCCATCGCCAGCTCCCGGCGCGCGCTCAAGCTCAGCCCATCCAGTCGGGAGGCCACCCGAGCGCCTCATCCTCGGTCGCCCCCTTCTCCCCCCGCCTTCAGTCTTTCCCAGGGTCTTCTCAGACGAATCATTTCTTCGCATCAGTGCTGGACCTTCAGTCCTTCCAAATATTCTGGACTGATTTTCTTTAAGATGAACTGGTTGGATCTGCTTCCCGTCCAAAGAAGTCATCTCCAATACCACCATTCAAAAGCATCGACTCTTCAGCGCTCAGCTTTCTTTGTAGACCAGCCTTTAAGCTTGTCTTTTAAAAGTGTTTGTCTTTCCGTGAAGTATACCTTCTTTGCCCCAAGGAACAAACAGCCTCTGTTCAGATGTCTGCTCCTTCCCTCCACCTCGCCCCCTCCCCTGACCTTTGGCTGCGTCCTTCTTCACTCTGCACCTCTCCCCGGTAGAATGACTTCTGGACACCCTTGGCCTGGGAGCGAAACAGTGCCCAGATTACCAAGCAGGTAAAACTGCTTGGGACATTTGTGCAAATGTATATGATTTGAGATCGAATTGTTTCTTTGTATTCAGTTAACACATTTTTCATTTGCACTCTCAAATGAGTAACCGCAGTTCAGTTCAGTTGCTCAGTTGTGTCCGACTCTTTTTGACCCTATGATTTGTAGCACGCCAGGCCTCCCTGTCCATCACCAACTCCTGGAGTTCACCCAAACTCATGTCCATCGAGTCAGTGATGCCATCCAGCCATCTCATCCTCTGTCATCCCCTTTTCCTCCTGCCCCCAATCCCTCCCAGCATCAGAGTCTTTTCCAATGAGTCAACTCTTCGCATGAGGTGGCCTAAGTATTAGAGTTTCATCTTTAGCATCAGTCCTTCCAAAGAACACCCAGGACTGATCTCCTTTAGAATAGACTGGTTGGATCTCCTTGCAGTCCAAGGGACTCTCAAGAGTCTTCTGCAACACCACAGTTCAAAAGCATCAATTCTTCGGCCCTCAGCTTCCCTGGTGGCTCAGAGGTTAAAGCGTCTGCCTGCAATGCGGGAGACCTGGGTCTGATCCCTGGGTCAGGAAGATCCCCTGGAGAAGGAAATGGCAACCCACTCCAGTTTTCTTGCCTGGAGAATCCCATGGACAGAGGAGCCTGGCGGGCTATACAGTCCACGGGGTCGCAAAGAGTCGGACACGACGGAGCGACTTCACTGTCACACCTCTCTTCACAGTCCAACTCTCACATCCGTACACGACCCCTGGAAAGACCAGAGCCTTGACTAGACGGACCTTTGTTGGCAAAGTAATGTCTCTACTTTTCAATATGCTATCTAGGTTGGTCATAACTTTCCTTCCAAGGAGTAAGCATCTTTTAATTTCATGGCTGGAATCACCGTCTCCAGTGATTTTGGAGCCCCAAAAAATAAAGTCTGACACTGTTGCCACTGTTTCCCCATCTATTTCCCATGAAGCGATGGGACCAGATGCCGTGATCTTAGTTCTCTGAATGTTGAGCTTTAAGCCAACTTTTTCACTCTCCTCTTTCACTTTCATCAAGAGGCTTTTTAGCTCCTCTTCACTTTCTGCCATAAGGGTGGTGTCATCTGCATATCTGAGGTTATTGATATTTCTCCCGGCAATCTTGATTCCAGCTTGTGTTTCTTCCAGCCCAGC
>SJYT01053424.1:267304-287595 GCA_006410635.1 Cephalophus harveyi
ACTTCAGCTTCTTCAGCATTACTGGTTGGGGCATAGACTTGGATAACTGTGATATTGAATGGTTTTCCTTGGAGACGAACAGAGATCATTCTGTCGTTTTTGAGATTGCATCCAAGTACTGCATTTCGGACTCTTTTGTTGACCATGATGGCTACTCCATTTCTTCTGAGGGATTCCTGCCCGCAGTAGTAGATATAATGGTCATCTGAGTTAAATTCACCCATTCCAGTCCATTTTAGTTCGCTGATTCCTAGAATGTCGACGTTCACCCTTGTCATCTCTTGTTTGACCACTTCCAATTTGCCTTGATTCATGGACCTGACATTCCAGGTTCCTATGCAGTATTGCTCTTTACAGCATCGGATCTTGCTTCTATCACCAGTCACATGCACAACTGGGTATTGTTTTCGCTTTGGCTCCATCCCTTCATTCTTTCTGGACTTATTGCTCCGCTGATCTCCAGTAGCATATTGGGCACCTAATGACCTGGGGAGTTCCTCTTTTGATGTCCTATCATTTTGCCTGTTCATACTGTTCATGGGGTTCTCAAGGCAAGAATACTGAAGTGGCTTGCCATTCCCTTCTCCAGTGGACCACGTTCTGTCAGCAGGGTGACAATATATAGCCTTGACGTACTCCTTTTCCTATTTGGGTAACTTCAGCTTACTGAAAATTGCTTTTGGGAGTAAAGCAAAACCTGTTTGTTTATGGCTAGAGAGGTGGCAGGGCTTACTGTCTGTCTTCTGGTTTCTTCCCTTTTTATAAGAAGGTTTAGTTGATAACCTGAGTGAATTAAAATTTAAGTCGAACTAAAACGGTCTATTTTAAGTGTTGATGTTATACTTTGAAAATGGTATTTTTACTTTTAAAAAATCTTGACAAAAATATTTTGTTCTCAGACTTTTTCCCAATTTTAAATCCCTACTTTAACTAAAATTTTGAATTTATCTAAAAGTTTGATATTTAGAGTTATCTATTTTCTTGGATCACTTTGTGCTAATTTTTGGTTGTTGTATGTATTCAAAGCTTTCTGTTTCACTCCATATAACACTTCGGTTTTAGTGATCCTCCAGGGTTAACATTGATAAGATTCATCATTCTATCAAATAGGTGCCACACTGTTTAAGTTGTGTCATTATCTTGAAAGTCCATGAGAAAGGAAGAAAAAGTAAAATGTCGTGATTGTTAAGCAACCAGAATTAAGAAGCCAAGTCGGCCCTGAAGCTGGTTGTGCCCAGACTCAGCCTTGGTGAGGAAATGCTGATGGTTGTTGTTCAGAGCTCGCTCGGCGTCTCCGTCCCTCACCATCTCCCAGAGTCTGCCCAAGTTCATGTCCAGGGAATCGGTGATGCCGTCCAGCCATCTCACCCTCTGTTGCCCTCTTCTCCTCTGCCTTCCGTCTTTCCCAGCATCAAAGTCTTTTCCAGTGAGCCAGCTGTTCGCATCAGGTGGCCAAAGTGTTGAAGCTTCTGCTTCAGCCCTTCCAAAGAGTGTTCAAGTTGATTTCCTTTAAGATTGACTGGTTTGATCTCCTTGCTCTCAAGAGACTTCTCCAGCACTAGAGTTCTAAAGCACCAGCTCTTCGGCGCCTTGCCTTTCTTGTCCACCTGTCCTTTCCGTACATGACTAATGGAAAGACCGTAGCGTTGATTGTATGGACCTTTGTTGGCAAGGTGGTAGCTCTGCTCTTAACACGCCGTCTCGATTTGCCGGAGCTTTCCTGCCAAGAAGCAGCCGTCTTCTAATCTCCGTGGCTACAGTCACCATCTGCGGTGATTCCAGAAGAGGAAATCTGTCGCTGCTTCCACCTTTTCCCCTTCTATTTGCCACGAAGTGATGGCACCAGATGCCATGATCTTAGTTTTTTTTAGTATTGAGTTTTAAATTGGCTTTTTCACTGTCTTCCTTCACACTCATCAAGAGGCTCTTTGGTTCCTCTTCACTTTCTGCCATTAGAGTGGTATTGTCCAAATATCTGAGGTTGTTGATATTTCTCCTGGCAATCTTGATTCTAGGTTGTAACTCATGCAGTCTGGCATGTTGCGTGATGTGCTCTGCGTGTAAGTTGAACAGGGTGACAGTAAGCAGCCTTGTTTCTCCGTCCTCCATCCTGAACCAGTCAGTTCTTCCACACGGGATTCGAACTGGCGTCTCGGCCCTCATACATGTTTCTCAGAAGAATGGCAGATTCGTAGTTTAAGGAGGTTATTGTACCTGATCCTTGGACTTTGGGACTAGAGGTGCAGTGAGTTTATTTGTTCAGAGTTGTGGCTGGTGAGTGTTTTGCTCCTTGAGGTTTTGTTCTACTCCAAGCTCTACTTTGAAGAGTCCTCTGGTAACCTTCGAGTCCGGAGGTCATCCTGCTTCGCGCTGCGCCGGGGGTGAGAAGGGGAGGCTGAGGTGGGCGCTCCTGAGCTGAGCCGGACAGCGCTGCGTGAGCGTGCAGGCGCGGGCCGGCGTGGGCTCCCCTGACTTCTGAAGGCTGCAGGGTCAGTACAGTGAGGAGAAGCTTTTGATTTCCTTTCTGTTTCTAAAACTGTTAATTTGGGGGGACTCCTGAAGAAAGTATTATAATGTGTAAGATCTGATGGCGGCTTTTTTCTTTTTAAGTAACAGGGTGTTGCTTGTGGGTCCGCCAGCCGCCGTGCTCCCCTCAGGCAGGGATGGAGGTGGGCTCGGGAGGGGCTGCTCGGCGTCTGCTGCTGCTGCGGACGCGCTGGAGGCCTGCCCTCTCTCCTGCCCCTACAGCGGCTGGCGCCGGGGGTGGCCAGCCTGAAGGTGGAGCAGCTAGCAAGCGTCTCAGTAACACAGCCGGGGAGGCTTCCAGAAGGAAGTGAGGAGAGCTGCCGGCTCCTGACCCCGGTCCTTACGCCCTAGACAGCGACTGCTCTTAGGAAGTTGCTCAGAACTGGGGCAGATTCTTCAGCCGTGGTGTTACTCGCCGCCTCCCAGCACTCTCCCTTCCCTTGCGCCGCTCTCACCGCTTGGACGTCTTTTGCAGGTGTCCCACCTGTTACCCGGAGATGGCAGTGGCACCCACCCCAGTACTCTTGCCTGGAAAATCCCATGGACGAGGAGCCTGGTGGGCTACAGTCCACGGGGTCGCTCAGAGTCAGACACAACTGAGCGACTTCACTTGCGCTTTTCACTTTCACGCATTGGAGAAGGAAATGGCAACCCACTCCAGCGTTCTTGCCTGGAGAGTCCCAGGGACGGGGGAGCCTGGTGGGCCGCTGTCTACGGGGTGGCACAGAGTCAGACATGCCTGAAGCGACTTGGCAGTAGCAGCAGCAGCAGCACGTGTTCCAGTTCTTCGCTTGTCCGTCTCCAGTAGTGAGCGCTCTCCTTGAAGCTGGAGGGCTAGGTGCCCCCTTCCCCACCCCACCACCTTATAGAGCCGAGTCCCCAAGGTTTTTTGGCAGCAAAGGCCGGTTTTGTGGAAAATAGCGTTTCTGCAGAGCAGGGGTGGGGGGGGGGTCAGGGTGATCCAAGCGTGTTACATTTTTTGTGCACTTCATCTCTAACCTGATGCCACCACTGGTCTGACAGGCGGTGCCGGTCCACGACCCGGAGGGTGGGGACCCCCGCTGTAGAAGACCCACCCCGGGTAACGGCGGCCACGGTCGTCGAGTCTCTGACGCCCAGAGCTTGCTGCAAGTGCCTTCTGTCCGTTTGTCCCGCCTTCACACCTCTTGCTCCTCCCAGCTTTAGACACGGAAGCCGAGGCACGGGGGCAGGTCCCTTGGTCGGCAGGGTGGCCAGGCCAGGGCTTACAGCTAGCCGGCTGGCTCCAGAGCCCACGCCTGCTGGCCTGAGTCAGCGGCCGTCTGTGGCCAGCACTGACGAAGCCCCGCTGTGGGATGTGGCTGCCCAGCTTTGCGATTGCCCTGTCCTTCAAAAGCTCGGGAGAGAGCTCCTCAGCAAGAATTGCAGAAAGTGACCTCTGGAAGAAAATGAAAATGAGATGTCTTTAAAGGAGGTGCCTATCAAAATGATGTGAGATGAGTAACAAGGGTTTCCAAGAGGCCGTTCTCAAAGTCCTGGGAGAACACAACACAGACACGTCAGACAGGTGCCAAGAAGGCCTCTCGTGGGACCACGGGCGCCCGCCTGCAGGGGAGCTGGCTCTGTGCTCCTGCGCGCTCACTGCTTTTCCTGATTTCCTGGAGAAACGGTGGGAAGGAGTTAGAGGAGGGGCTTGTCATGAACTGGTTCAGTTCATTTCAGTTACTTAGTCGTGTCCAGCTCTTTGCAACCCCATGGACTGCGGCACGCCAGGCTTCCCTGCCCGTCACCAGCTCCCGGCATTCACCCAAACCCATGTCCTTTGAGTCAGTGATGCCATCCAACCATCTTACCCTCTGTCGTCCCCTTATCCTCCCGCCTTTAATCTTTCCCAGCATCAGGGTCTTTTCAGATGAGTCAGTTCTTCCCACCAGTTGGCCAGAGTGTTGGAGTTTCAGCTTCAGCATCAGTCCTTCCAATGAACACCCAGGACTGATCTCCTTTAGGATGGACTGGTTGGATCTCCTTGCAGTCCCAGGGATTCTCAAGAGTCTTGTTCAACATCACAGTTCAAAAGCATCAATTCTTTTGCGTTCAGCTTTCTGTATAGTCCAACTTTCACATCCATACATGACCACTGAAAAAGCCATAGCCTTGACTAGATAGACCTTTGTTGGCAAAGTAATGTCTCTGCTTTTTAATATGCTGTCTAGGTTGGTCATAACTTTCCTTCCAAGGAATAAGTGTCTTTTAATTCCATGGCTGCAGTCACCATCTGCAGTGATTTTGGAGCTCCCCAAAATAGTCTGTCACTGTTTCTACTGTTTCCCCATCTATTTGCCATGAAGTGATGGAACCAGTTGCCATAATCTTAGTTTTCTGAATGTTGAGCTTTAAGCCAACTTTTTCACTTTCATCAAGAGGCTCTTTAGTTCTTCACTTTCTTCCATAAGGGTGCTGTCATCTGCTTATCTGAGGTTATTGATATTTCTCCTGGCAATCTTGATTCCACTTTTGCTTCATCCAGCCCAGCATTTCTCATGATGTACTTGGCATATAAGTTAAATAAGCAGGGTGACAATATGCACCCTTGACGTACTCCTTTCCCAATCTGGAACCAATCTGTTGTTCCATTTCCAGTTCTAACTGTTGCTTCCAGATCGGCATATAGATTTCTCAGCAGGCAGGTCAGGTGGTCTGGTATTCCCATCTCTTGCAGAATTTTCAGTTTATTGTGATTCAGTTTTTTGTGATCCACACAGTCAAAGGCTTTGGCATAGTCAGTAAAGCAGAAATAGATGTTTTTCTGGAACTCTCTTGCTTTTTTGATGATCCAGTGAATGTTAGCAATTTGATCTCTGGTTCCTCTGCCTTCTCTAAAACCAACTTGAACATCTGGAAGTTCACAGTTCACATATTGTTGAAGCCTGGCTTGGAGAATTTTGAGCATTACTTTACTAGCGTGTGAGAGGAGTGTAATTGTGTGGTAGTTTGAGCATTCTTTGGCATTGCCTTTCTTAGAGATTGGAATGAAAAGTGACCTTTTCCAGTCCTGTGGCCACTGCTGAGTTTTCCAGATTTGCTGGCATATTGAGTGCAGCACTTTCACAGCATCATCTTTCAGGATTTGAAATAGCTCAACTGGAATTCCATCACCTCCACTAGCTTTGTTTGTAGTGATGCTTCCTAAGGCCCACTTGACTTCCAGAATGTCTGGCTCTAGGTGAGTGATCACACCATCATGATTATCTGGGTCGTGAAGATTTTTTTGTACAGTTCTTCCATGTATTCTTGCCACCTCTTCTTAATATCTTCTGCTTCTGTTAGGTCTATACCATTTCTGTCCTTTAGCGAGCTCATCTTTGCATGAAATGTTCCCTTGGTATCTCTAATTTTCTTGACATCTCTAGTCGTTCCTATTCTGTTGTTTTCCTCTATTTCTTTGCATTGTTGCTGAGAAAGGCTTTTTTTATCTCTTCTTGCTATTCTTTGGAACTCTGCATTCAAATGGGAATATCTTTCCTTTTCTCCTTTGCTTTTCTATGCTCTTCTTTTCACAGTTATTTGTAAGTTCTCCTCAGACAACCATTTTGCTTTTTAGGATTTCTTTTTCTTGGGAATGGTCTTGATCCCTGTCTCCTGTACAATGCCACAAACCCTTATCTATATGAACGTCCATCCATAGTTCATCAGGCACTCTGTCTATCAGATCTAGTCCCTTAAATCTATTTTTCACCTCCACTGTAAGGGATTTGATTTAGGTCATATCTGAATGGTCTAGTGGTTTTCCCCCACTTTCTTCAATTTAAGTCTGAATTTGGCAATAAGGAGCTCATGATCTGAGCTACAGTCAGCTCCTGGTCTTGTTTTTGCTGACTGTATAGAGCTTCTCCATCTTTGGCTGCAAAGAATATAATCAGTCTGATTTCGGTGTTGAGCTTCTGGTGATGTCCATGTGTAGAGTCTTCTCTTGTGTTGTTGGAAGAGGGTGTTTGCTATGACCAGTCCGTTCTCTTGGCAAAGCTCTATGAACTGTTACCCAGATTTAAACAGTTTTTTGTATAATCAGTTTCTTAATCCATAATCTAATCTGTTCCTTTGAATTAGGCATTAATCTTTTTCTGAGGAAATAGCTTAACAAAATTAAAGGTTCATCTGCTAAACTCAAGCTTGAGTCTGGGAAGTTGTATAAATCATATGGGTATCTGGGTAATCTGGTATGGCCAGCCTTCCTAAATGGGTTTCCATAGATATTATGAAAGAAAGAAACATTTAAATTGGGGAAGGATAACAAAAAGTAAGAGCACTTGGGCATCAATAGCAGGAATGTTCAGTATGTTTCACTGACTGTTAAGATACATATGATTTCACAGATGTTAAAATGAGAGATCGGTGAAATAACCATATTTGTGAATGCAGAAGTTTTCAGTCAAGGTCATTATTTCTGGAGTTTTGAGTTGTTTCCTGTGGGGGGGAAAAAAAAAAACAGATGCAGTCTTTATCATTCATCTTTTTTTTAAGTCACAGTAGGACACCTTATCTGATTATTTGAATCGTTTTCAGTCTGGTGTCTACCTTCCGTTTTAGAATTCCCATTTACTTAATATTTATACCTGTGTCACTAAAAAGAGCCTTCAGGAAAGCATCTTGCGGGGGAGGCCATCAAACAAGAAAGCAATCTGGTAACATTCTTGCAGTTTCATTTAGGAGATTCTGCCTTTAGGAAATCAGAGACAGATGGTTTCCTTAAAATGGACGCGTCCACTGCGCCTGCCAGGCACGGCTCCTTGTCAGCGTCTGCAGTCAGCCTGTGCCGTCGGGAAGCTGGACTGACCCTGTCACATCATCAGGTGCAGGTTCGCAGGATTCATGGTGGCTGCAGATCATATCCCTTGCCTTAAAACCTGTTGTTTTGATGGGGAGTTCTGGGTTCCGTTTGTGTCTGCTGTTTATCAAGTTTGTAGGCCCTTTCTAAACCTCAGCCTGCTTATCTGGAAATCACATAATAAGATTTTTGTTGGGATAGAACAGTGCAGTGCTTTTGAACTTGTAAGGTGGTGCTGGAGTGTTAGGTCCAGCTGTTCATTAATTCTCATGTATTTCAAGGTGTTTGGGTTTGGTTGTTTCTATTTTTAAATGTGAAAGTAGCAGTTTCTTATTTTTTCCTGACCTCCCCTTCCACTCACCCAGGTCCCTTCCATGGGGCCTGACCTCTTGGGTTTTCTGTTATTATTTCATGATCTTTCCCCTCCCTTGCTCTTGGCCCCTGTTTTTTTCCCAGGGTAGAATGCCTGTTTCCCCTGCCGTCCCATCTGGAAGAGCCTGTCTACAGAGCCCATCCTATCTGCAGAGCCTTCTGTAAGCTGAAGTGGAGTGAAGGGAAGAGGCAGTTGCTTAAGACACAGGTTCCTGACGGAAGGACAGAGGAGCCGAGGTGGAACCCAGACGCTCAGACACAGTCCAGAGCTCCGCCGGCCTGACGCTGAGGCGCTGAGGGTGGTTCCTGGAGACGGAGCTGGCCAGCCCCCGCTGCTCAGGGCTCGCTGCCTATGGTCACTTTCTGCAAAACAGTCGCTGAAGGCTTTTTTTTTTTTTTTTTTTGGCTAAAGTGAAAATCTTTGGGTATCTTTCAGTTAGCAAGGACAGGTTATTGATGCAGGTCTTTTGTTGAAGTGAAATAATATGCAGCAAGCTTTCAAAAAGTGGGGAGTTTCTCGGGAATTCCCTGGTGGTCTAGTGGTTGACATTCCAGGATTTCACTGCTGGGGGCTCAGGTTCAATCCCTGGTCGGCGAACTAAGATCCTACAAGCCAAGTGGGGTGGCCAAAATAAAAAAAAAACCCCCGAAGTGGCAGATTTCTGAACTGCTTTAGCTTCCTGTCCTCCCTCCCCACCTACTCAACCATCTAAATCCATCTCAGACTGGCTCCATCTCCTCTCAGTGAATCACGGCCCAGCCCCTCTTCACACCCAGTGCGCCGTCTCAGAGCCTGGCCTTCCTGTCACTCAGCAGGTCGTGGCGTTTAGCATTGCTGTGTCCTGCTTGTTCTCCAGTTTTATCTTACAGGCTTGCTTTCAGCTTGGTGTTAATCAAGATACGGACTTTGGTACGAACCCTTTTCAGCTTTCTGACTAGCGTTGTGCTAACCTGGCAGGTTACCTGCTGTCTGTTCCTCATGAGTAACAGGGGTGCTGTTTCCTGTGACCCTTACAGGCTTGTTAGATTCCAGAGAATGCGGGGAGAGCTTCGGCAAACGGGCTCACAATAACTGACAACTGTGAAGATGCTGGTGTCTTTAAACAGTTTTTTATACAATTTTTAAAGGTTACTTTCCATTCACAGTCATTACTAAACGCTCACTGTGTTCCGCAGGTTGTACAGTACACCCTTGAGGCTGTCTTATACCGAAGAGCTAGTGCCTCTCACTTCTTCCCCCCAGATCCCCCCAACCTCTACTTTGTTCTGTTAACTCCCTCATGTTGTCATATTCATTAGCTTGTTGTCGTTTTTGGATCCGCATATAAATGGTAACGTACAGTGACCGTCTGGCTTTCTCCACTGAGCGCAGTCCCCTCCGAGGCCGTCTGCGTCGCTGCAGACGGCAAGCCCGCGTTCTTCGTGGCTCTCATCGCCGCTGTAAGTGTGCCCCACGTCTTCCTTGTCCGTGCGTCTGTGAATGGACACTTAGGTTGCTTCTGTATCTTCTTGGCTGTAGTGGCGCTGCCGTGAGCATTGGGGCACATGCATCTTTTCACATTAATGTCTTTGTCCTTTTCAGGTGTGTGCCCAGTGGTGGGATTGCTGGACCATGTGGTGAGCCCACATGTGGCTTTCTGAGACTCCTCCATCCTGTTTTCCACAGCGGCTGCCCCAGTTCACATTCCCACCCAACGGGACATGGGGGCTCCCTTTTCTCCACACCCTGGACATTTGTTGTGCTCTCTTTGATGATAGGAAAATGCTGATTTTTTTTTTTTTAAGAGACCCTCTTGCATAGGAGAACAGCTTACTCTGGTGGTGATTTAGTCGCTAAGTCATGTCCGACTCTTAACAACCCCATGGACTGTAGCCCGCAGGCTCCTCTGTCCTTGGGATTCTCCAGGCAAGAATACTGGAGTGGGTGGCCGTTTCCTTCTCCATAACTCACTCTGTTACTTAATAACTTACTCCAGGAAGCCGGCCCGGGAGAATGAAGGGTGTTAGGGGGCGGACTTCCAGCTTGGTTCAGCTGCACAGCTCGCAGCGGAGTCCTGAAGGCCTGCTCGTGTTGGGATGGAGAAACCCAGTGTCCGCCTCGGAACCTCCGTTCAGACAGGGACTGGCCGGCAGATGGGCCCTTGCCCCACACTGAGGGCAGGGTGTGCGGAGGGAAGGCGCCCGTGTGCCCGGTACACAGACTGGGGTGGGGAGTGAAAGGGAGTCCAGGTGTCGGGAGAAGGGGAGCGTCCAGGGTGAGGGCTTGGAGTGGAAATCAGAGAGGGTGAGGTGGGCGCATTCTGGGCAGCAGGACCTGGAAGGTTTGGCAGGAGCGGAGGGCCCGAGCGGGGAGGGGGCGCCTGGAGTTCCATGCTGAGGACCTTTCAGATGCTGAGGAGAGGCGCAACATCAGCTTTTCAGAAGGTCACTCTGGCCTTTGGAAAATGGGTTGTGATGGGGTGAGGGTGGAGGCCGAAATGCTTAGGGCTGCGTTACTGCAGCAGTAAAGGCTGGGAATGCGGGCTTACTCTAACTCAGAAGGTTTCCAGTTCTTTTTAAAGTGCCCAAGCGTAAGTCTTCCAGACTTTGCAGGCCGGTCTGGTCTTTGTCTCATCTGCTCCGTTCAGCTATGCCTCTGTAGCAGGAAAGCAGCCACAGGCCCCAGGAGCATGAGGACCCTGAGCCGGGACCACTGATCCCAGAGCAGCGAGGAGGGGCCATGGGCCGGGACTGGTATCTACCGACCGGCAAGGGCCAGGTTTTGATTTCAGGTGGTGGTTGCCTGCCCTATGCTAAGCCAGTGGTTCTCAAAGCCTTTTGGTTCCAAAACCTCTTGGTTTTATATTCTTAGTAATTTTTGAAGACCATGAAGGTTATATTTAACAATATTTAATGTATTGGAAATTAGGACAACTGAAAATATTTACTATTTCACTGTGATAATCTATTACATCTTAACATATTTTAGTGAAAAGCAGCTTTCTCAAGAGAGAGAGAACAGTGCCTTTGCCTTATACAGTGCAAGCGTTTTAAGTGTGGGGCTTAGTAGGATGCAGCTGGATTCCCAGATCTGCTTCTGCGTTCAGTTTGTTAACAGTTGTTTCATTGAAATACAAGAAAATTTGGCCTCATACTTACATGTCGTTAGAAAAGGGAGGGATGATTTACTAGCTTTCTCATGTGATTATGGGTATTCCACTTTGTTTGTTTGCTTGTTTTGTATTTTGACCATGTTGCGTGGCATACAGGATCTTAGTTCCCCCACCAGGGATTGAGCAATGGAGGCGGGGCATCCTGACCACTGCTCCGCTAAGGAGTCCCCAGTCCTCCACTGTAGCGCCAGCGCCACAACAGAAGGGGGCACCTCATGGCTTCTTCAAGCTATACTTTGGAAGTGTTGGCATTCGTCCATATCTGCTGCTGCTGCTAAGTCGCTTCAGTCGTGTCCGACTCTGTGCCACCCCATAGACGGCAGCCCATCAGGCTCCCCTGTCCCTGGGATTCTCCAGGCAAGAACGCTGGAGTGGGTTGCCATGTCCTTCTCCAATGCATGAAAGTGAAAAGTGAAAGTGAAGTCGCTCAGTCGTGTCCGACTCTTCACAACCCCATGGACTGCAGCCCACCAGGCTCCTCCGTCCCTGGGATTCTCCAGGCAAGAGTACTTTACATCTTGTAAACGTTGATATATTTCATTGTACAAGATCGAGAAAACGAATACTGATCTCATCAGAAAAGTCTTAAAGGTGGGAAGCTGTCAAAGTAGTAGTAGTCGAAACACTTTGCAAGAGTGCTGATTCTCTCAAAAGCTTGGATTTTATCAGCAGCAGCAAACCCTGTCCAGTTTCTGCGTAGAGAGTAGCTTACTTTTTTCATTTTTAAGAAAATTTTCGCCAGAGGTCAAAGTCTGAATAAGCGCCCTTGTTCCGTTGCTGTTTCAGACGAGTGGCGCTCTGTGAACAGCGACTTCAGCGCTGCAGCCACGCCTGGACTCCCCCTCGAGCCCATCGCGGCACCCGGCACGCAGCAGACACACCGCGTGCATGTCGCACGAAGGACCACAGAGACCCTGAGGAGCCTCACACTCGGGCGCTGGGATTGTAGGACCACAGGGACCATGAGAAGCCTCACACTCGGGCACTGAGACCCTGAGGAGCCTCACACTCGGGCGCTGGGATTGTAGGACCACAGGGACCATGAGAAGCCTCACACTCGGGCACTGGGATTGAGAAAATCAACTCGTTTGACAGGTCATCAAGGATGTTCCTGAGTGAAACGCTTTTTCCCTTTCTCCTGCCGTGGGTGAGGTGAGCATCAGTACTCCTGACGTGTGCTGGACGCCAGCTCCAGCCACTGCTGCTCTTCGTTGTTCAAGCAGCTGACAACACAGTGGAGATGGCAAAGGCGGGGTTCACAGTATTATGAAAATCGTTTTGACCTCGTAGACCTCAGAGAGGTTCTTGGGCACCCCCAGGGGTCCACAGACCACACTTTGAGAACGACTGCCTTAAAGCTAGCCTCCAGCAATAGAGCAGGGCAGGTTTCGAGATTATCGGTTGCCATCATCTTTCCTGGACTTTGCTGGTTTTGTCTCAGAATACCAAAGCAGAGCGTTCATTATTTAAAGTGACTCAAATGATGCAGGGGTAAAAAGAGTGATAGCAAACGTTCCCGTCGTCCCTCCCCAGAGGTGGCCACCCTGAGCAGGGTGCCTGCATCTTTTAGACCATTTCCTGCTCGCGTGCCTCTGGGCGCCCTTGCTTCAGGGGCTGCTGTGTGTGAGCAGCTGTGTGTGAGCGGCGGTTCCCAAGCCCCTCGCATGGTGCGCGTCCTGCTCTCGGAGGTGTCCCGCTGCTGCCCGTCTGCGTCCCCAGTGTGTGATGTGAGACGTGCGGGGACCCAGGCTTGCTTCTGAGCTCTGCGTGCCCTCTGCCCACCCGCCCTGCATGCGGCCCCTGGAGGTGGGAGGGCTCCTGTTGCTGTGGGTACAGATGCCCACTGTGGATCTCAGAAGGTGGTCGCCGGCCCGGGACACACAGCTGGTGGTGCCGAGGCCAGGGTTCCAGCCCAGTTGTTCCGGGGCCAGAACCCAGCTGCTGCTGCTGCTGTTCAGCCACTCGGTTGTGTCCGACTCTTTGTGACCCGCCTGGACTGCAGCACACCAGGCTCCTCCATCCTTCACAGCCTCCCGGCATTTGCTCGGTCGTGTCCATTAATGCTATCCAGCCATCTCCTCCTCTGCCACCCGCTTCTCCTCCTGCCCTCAATCTTTCCCAGCATCCGGGTCTTTTCCGGTGAGTCAGCTCTTAGCTTCAGGTGGCCAAAATATTGGAGCTTCAGCATCAGTCCTTCCAGTGAATGTTCAGGGTTGATTTCCTGTAGGAATGCCTGGTTTGATCTTGCTGTCCAGGGTACTCTCGGGACTCTTCTCCAGCACTGCAGCTCAGAAGCATCACTTCTCCAGTGCTCAGCCTTCTTGATGGTGCAACTCTCACATCTACACGTGGCTACTGGGAAAGCCACAGCTTTGACTCCAGAGATGTTTGCTGGCAAAGTGACGTCTCTGCTTTTTAACACACTGGCTAGGTTTGCCATAGCTTTCCTTCCAAGGAGCAAGCACCTTCTGATTCCATGGATTTTCACGGTTAAAAATGGTTTAAAAAACTATGCCTTCTTGCATAGCTCAATTGGACGTTTTCTGATGGTTGCACAGTATTTAGTTGGATGAATTACTGATTTATTTAACAAGCCCTCTGTGACTGGGTTCCAGATTTTGCTGTTACAGAAGTTGCTGTGTTAAAGAGACAGTCCCTCCGTCTGCCCTGCAGGCATGTCTGTGGCTGGAAGACTCGGGACACTCAGGCCTTGGGCGTTCCCCTCCACGTGGCCCGGGTTGTCCTCCAGAGACGCTGCTCACCTAAGCCTTCATTGCACATGCCGAGAACCTCCGTCTTGTTCATTGTTGCTATTTTAATGTCAATTTTAATGTAGTTTGCATTTCCTTACAGTTACACAATTGAGATCTATTTCCATTTCTTCCATGAATTGTCAGATTGTATCTCTTGTCCATTTTTCTGATGAGTTTTTTAAATATCATTTTTAAAAGCTTTTTATGCATTATAAATATTAATCTCTGAATATTTTTTATTTGATTTTTTATTTTTCAACTATACTGTATATATGTCTCGTAAAAGTGGATTTTTTTGTTGCTGCTGTTGGGAATTAAGGAGAAGCTGAGATGCTTGTTTGGGTCAGTTAATGGTGCAGAAAAGGGACAACGTGTGGACCAAGAAGAGTGGCTCACAGTAGCAGGAGGTCAGAGGCGACCGTGGAAACGGGAGAGCCCGGGATATTCAGGGAACTTGGTGAGGATGCTACTTAGGCAGGCTGGAAACAGACTCCAGCCCATTTCGTCTAGCTCTCCAGAGATGGAAAGGTGAAAGTGAAGTCGCTCAGTCGTGTCCGACTCTTTATGACCCCGTGGATTGTAGCCTATCAGGCTCCTCCATCCATGGGATTTTCCAGGCAAGAGTGCTGGAGTGGATTGCCATTTCCTTCTCCAGGGGATCTTCCCAACCCAGGAATCGAACCCGGGTCTCTCGCACTGGAGGCAGACGCTTTACCGTCTGAGCCACCAGGGAAGCTGAAGCCACAGCTGAAATGCAGGGGTGTGAATTCTGCATCTTGAGCTGCGCTTAGTACAGTGCTGGCTCATAGGAGGTACCTTAATACACCGTGGCTTCTTGGTGAGTCATGAGGGTACCTGCCCCAGAGGTAGTAAGTTCCCTGAGAATGATGTGGAAAATTTAGGTGAAAAAAACAAATGATGAGTCCTCATTTTTAACCATATCTGTAAGCATGTCATTCACTTTTAAAAAGGGATGAGAAAGTTAATACAGATCATCAAAGAAAGGGCATTAATGAGCATAAACATTTTAATTAAAGCAGTGATGAGGTTTTATTTTTGCTTTACATTTCTGGAAAGAGTGGTCTTCCCTGGTAGCTCAGCTGATAAAGAATCTGCCTGCAATGCAAGAGACCTCAGTTCGATTCCTGGGTCAGGAAGAGCTGCTGGAGAAGGGAGAGGCTCCCCACTCCAGGATTCTTGGGCTTCCCTGGTGGCTCAGCGGGTAAGGAACCGCCTGCAGTGTGGGAGTCCTGGGTTCAATCCCTGTGTTTGGAAGATCCTCAGGAGAAGGGAACGGCTGCCCACTCCAGTATTCTGGCCTGGAGAATTCCATGGAATGTGTAGTCCATATGTAGTCCATGGGGTGGCAAAGAGTCAGAAATGATTGAGCGACTTTAACTTTCTGGAAAGAGTATCTTGAACTCATTTTTCTGGAGGGCAGTTTCACCTTATCTGTCAAACTTTAAGCAAGGGTTGGGAGCATATGGCTTCGTTACAGGAATGTGTCAGCATTTCATGAAGACATCTTTAGAGTTGTGCCTTGCAGCAATGTAATATCTGGAAACGCTTACCTGCGCCACAGTCATGATGTGATCAGACGCTGTGTGTCACGCCCATGCCGTGGGGTAAGGGGCCTGTGCCCGTCGGAACGCGGCTTGTGGAACGCTGTGAGTTGGGCGAGCAGCAGTGCATGGTGCGTGGCCCCGTGTGCGCTGAGGGGGTGCACGTGTCGGGAAGGCGCTGGGAGGCTGGCGGCGGGGGCCCGGGCTGCGGGCTCGGGCTCGCAGCACAGCGGGGCCCGGGCTGCCATCCTACGCTCTGCCGTGTTACTTGGCTTCCCCGGTGGCTCAGACGGAAAAGCGTCTGCCGGCAGTGCGGGAGGCCCGGGTTCGATTCCTGGGTCGGGAAGATCCCCTGGAGAAGGAAATGGCACTATGTTCCACGCTGCGGAGGCATCGCTTGTGATGATACAAAGGCCAGTTAAGGAGAGGGGAAGGCTAGCTTTATCAGCGTGGAGAAAAGTTCCTCCTCCTGCTGCTCAGGAGCGCTTACTGCTGAGGCTGCCACTCGCCACCCGGAACCTGGGAAGGTCTTTGTTCTTGAGGGGTTTTTGGTTTGTTTCTTGGAGTTTAGTTGATTTACAACACCATGTTAGTTTCAGATGTACAGCAAAGTGATTCTGTTCTGTGTGTTTTTTCCAGATTATTTTCCATCATAGGTTATTACTAAAGATGCGAGATACTGACGACACGTGTGCTACACGGTGAAGCCTGCTCCTCTGGTTTGTGAATAGTAGTTTGTGTCCGTGAACCCTGTTTTTCCGAGTTTTAGTTCTGCCCCAGCTATCTATAACGACAAAACAGATGCCCACGGAAACATATCTATTACTGAAGCTCTAGTGTTTGTAACTAGGTGTAAAGCAAGCAGAATGATGAGCCTGTTCCTAGCGATCGTTGAAGGGGGGCCTTCGGGGCCTGCGTGCGGCGGTGCGTTTGTAAACGGACGTAACTTTATTAACCGTGGGGGCGGTTTCTGGCTTTGTTGCAGCCATTTGCACTGACCTGTGAATCTGCATGTTTAAAGAAATGTCATAATTTCATTATTTTTCTGATGCACCTTACATATAGGAGAAATATTTTAAATCTGGAGACCATCATTTGCCACCTCACATGTTAATAACTATAGTTTGCTTTTACCCGGCTTCCGTAATCAGATTAAATTCATGTTGGAAATTTAAATTTCATTGGTTGTATTATTTTGTTAGTATTTAGTTTGTTTATTTTGGTTTTGGGGCTCTCCTAAAAGCTACAGTGGATATTTCTAATTTTAGACGCATACATATTTACATAGCTTAATGAAAACAGTTTTTCTCACTGCTGGCAGTCATGGAATTTCTCTTAAAAGATTCACACCATTTTAATTTAGTGTGAGAATCACGGGCAGAGCTGGATACCATTAATTATATAATATTGTGCACCCCCTGGGTATAAGTGACATACATTTTTCATCCCTTTTAGTCCAATAAGACTATTTTGGTTTCATTTAAGGAAATTTGGTTATTTCACGTAATTTAATTTAAAAGGTAACACTTCTAACAAGAAGCTTTATTCTTTCCCAAGGCTTACTGAAGATTAAACAAAACCCCAGCCGGCAGAATCCAGCTCGTTCTTGTTGGTCTTCAGTCACTAAGTCACGTCTGATTCTCTGTGACCCCAGGAACTGCAGCACTCCAGGCTTCTCTGTCCCTCAGCATCTCCTGAAGTTTGCCCAGATTCATGTCTATTGAGTCAGTGATTCTGTCCAACCGTCTCATCTAAGTAAGAACTTATTTTTAGGAAGGATATCGTGTATTAACAAATATATGTTTGTGCAGATCTTTAAGAGTTGGGCTTCACTTGTGGCTCAACTGGTAAAGAATCTGCCTGCAACGCGGGAGACCTGAGTTGGGAAGATCCCCTGGAGAAGGGAAAGGCCACCCACTCCAGTATTCTGGCCTGGACCATTCCATGGACTCCATAGTCCACGGGGTTGCAAAGAGTTGGACACAGCTGAGCAACTTTCACTTTCACTCAGGAGTTATGTTATTTTGTGGCCCCCTTTCTGGGACATTCTTCAAGTAGTGTCAACTTCGGGGTCTATCTTCCATTAGTAGGTAAGCTGTGGGTCACAGGTGTTGGCACTGCGAGTCTCTGAATGCTCTTATCCTCTGTAATGCGGAGCTACGACACCCGCTTTGAGCCGGCCCCAGCCGCAGGCTCGGGTCTCTTGTGCTCCGACCCTTCCACGGAGCAGCTGGAGAGGAGAGTCTCTGCCGCAGCTGACTAAGAAGAGTCTACTTGTGGTCGGAAAACACACTCACACCCGCGTCTCAGGAGACCAGAGCCGAGGCTTTGTCCGATCGGTCTGTGCTCAGCAAAGCTGAACCCCAGAGAAAGTGGTTTCCCCTGAAGCCCAACCTGGGTGTCCTTCCCGATCGGAAATCTGTGTCATAAACCCAGGTCCACCTCCTCTGCCTGAAGTGCTTGCCTCTGAGCGCCCGAGGCCTTTCCGGTCTGGGCTGTGCTCTTTGGTCCTGTGGCTTGCCCTCCCGAGCGGATGTCCAGGTCTCTGTGCCGACCGTGTCAGAAATCTCAGCGTCCCCCTGGGTGACGATGTCATCCTTATCGATGGCAGTGACGCCGCAGACCTGAGGCTTTCGCTGGCACTCTCAGTGACGCTGCTTTGTCCAGAAGCTGACCGGTCACCACATAGGGGAACGCACGTCTGTCTCGGTCACGTAAGCATCAGGCTTGTCTTTAAAGGTGACGCCGGGCATGGGTTTCAAGAGGGGCAGCGGTCTTCTAGAGCCGGTTCTTTTCCGTTTTTGCTTTTTCTCAAAATTAATTTCCTAAATTTCTACTCTGTATCGAGTATCAAGACAGCCCAGTCTAGAGAAATGCTGCTGTGCCAGGGACCCGTGAACCAGTACGGACTCTGGGCCCCAGAGCCAGAGACTGGATGCTGGGTAATTACAGGTTCCTCGTGAAATTTTTCTTTATCCAAGGAGAAAATTTCCTACGTGCTCATCTTTCTTTTGATCCTTTTTGATGGTTTATATTTACGGTGGCCCGGTCGACTGCTTCTGTTTTCCGGCAGCTGACGTCATCTCAGCGGTTGAGTCTAATTGCTCTGGAGACCTCTTGCCACAGGAGAAAGGGCGGCCGCGTTGCTGCTTTCCAGCAGGAACACGAGGTCGGCAGTTGCAGTCCGCTGACCAGGGAGCTGGTTCAGCCCCTCTCGTGTCACTCGTGGGGAAGGAAGCACGGTGGCTTCTCAGCGTCTGAGTTCACCCGCATCCCGGTCTGTCAGCGTGCACCGTGTAGGGTCTTGTCAGAGGTTATCTCGGGGTTGACGAGGAGCCCCAGCCGGGCCCCGGGCAGGGCGGGAGGGGGGGCCTTGCCCCCGCCCAGGTGGTCTCGGGTGGCGGTGAGGTGCTGGGTCTGCTCTCGTCCCATAGCAAAGGAAAGCCCTTCCCCAGCGGTGGAGGTGCGCGAGTCCCGAGCCCCGGCACACGCGCCTCGGAGGAGCCGTGATGAGTCTCGCTCGTGGGCGCTGGCTGTTAGGCCCTCCCTTCGGGGAGGGGGGCAGAAGCCCCTCTGCCTCGCTACACAGAGGGGAGTGGGTGCTGGCGCCAGCCCCCAGCCCTCTGCCCCTGGTGAGGGAGGGCCCCTCGGGGCGGCCAGGCCTGGGGCTCCCCTGGCCCAGGGCCTTGCTGTCTGCTGTGCAGCAGGCAGCTCCGTGTGCGGCCCCCTTTCCGTCCGCACGCCTGGCCTTGCATCGTGGGGGGGCTCTGGCGTCGGGGCTGGCGGGCCCTCGCTCCTGTCCTGCGGCAGGAGACGCGCCTCTGTGGCCGCAGGGGGCGCGCAGCGGCATCTACAGGGGCCAGCCCGGGCCCCCGCAGCTCCTTGCTAACACGTGCCTGTCGCAGCCCTCAGTTTAATTATCTCCACGTGAATTAAGGATTTTTAATCGTATTTTTTCTGAGTTGGAGTGGTAAGAATTCTTTTGCGAATATTGTATTTATTATATTTCATATTTCTGAATCTTCACAGACCATTTGATAAGTTTATAATTTTGCATTCTTATTTTGGAGGTAGATTATCACACTGCTGTGTAAAAAGAACTGTATATGCTTTTCAACAGAAGTAGGAAGTAGGTGGTGGTATTTGAATATTACTTTTAGCAGAAAGATTATTCAACAGATCACTAAGCCATAGCTATCTTAAGAGTTCACTTTTAACTCCTTGAAGTTTGCCATTTTGATAATGTCCTTATAGAAAATGAAGTTTTTCTTGTTTTGGGGTGTCATCTTTAAACCTACGAATACACCAGCTTCAAACGTGAATTAGATTACAGTAAAAAGCATCCGGCTATAAAATGTGTTAGTAAGCATGTAGTTTTGAGAAGCTGTCTCATTAAGCGTTCAGTGAAAAAGCATTAAGTCAAGGTTGCGGCTGATTTGCACAGTAGCATGTCCCCAAAGTGGTTAAAATTTGATAAGCCCAACCAACGGCACCTTCACAAATCCTGGGCGGCTTTTTCCCATCTTCTTCCTCATGTTTTGGTTAATATGGAAAGCTCTCCTGTTGCATCCGCCTGTAAGACGTCTCAGCGGTGGCGCATGTTAGTCCCCGTGGTGGGCTTGTGTTACCAGCGTGGGTGAGGGCGTGGACTGCTCCTCATCCATCTCCTCAACAGGCTGGGGGCACTGCTCCATTACAGTGCCGCGGCTCTCGGCCAGAAGCCGCAGAACGCGTCCCGGGGGTCAGAACACGCGGTTCAGGGTCAGGGGGGCCTGGAGGTTCTGGAGGCTGGAGCAGCGCTCTGCTTGGGGGCGATGCAGGACGTTCAGTCAGGAGGGAGCCACCGGAACTAGTCAGCGACGGCTGTTCCAGCTCTCGTCCCCGCTCGCGGCAGAGCCCTCAGCCCGAGGACCCGCTGTGTCTGTCTGGGCTGAGCAGTTTGTGGATGTGGCTCCCACCTCTGTGCAGAACGGGTTTTCTCTGCACCGTCCCCCTCTCCTCGTCGCCTCGTATCCCCGCCGTCCCCCTCTCCTCGTCGCCTCGTATCCCCGCCGTCCCCCTCTCCTCGTCGCCTCGTATCCCCGCTGTCCCCTCTCCATCATCTCGTATCCCCGCCGTCCCC